>CM076580.1:1497718735-1497932187 GCA_034641835.2 Pinus albicaulis | reverse complement strand
AGGACTATAGCAATTATCTTCCAAGTATTTCCTCTTGTTGTTTGAAATGATTCTCATATTCTTGATGATCAAAAGACTGACAAGTCTGCTGCAAATTTTCATCAAACTGAGAGGATTTAACATGATTGTCATAAATAAACTCCTATTGGGTTTCATTTTCATCCAAGAGAGAGGATATCCTTTCTTCTTGGTGATGAAAGGTATTGTCATGAAGGTCCTCTAAAATTTCTTCACCCATGAACTGATCATCTTCATAACAATTCTCCAAATATTCAATAAAACTCACACAATGTTTACAGCAGTCTTTGACCAACAATAAGGAGGGATGACATTCTTTATACATCTCATAAAATTCAACATGAAAATCATCAAGAGAATATAAGGAACCATTTGGCATGCTTTCGTACCAAGACCATATTTTTCCTTCTAAAGTGACCATAAACATCTTCATGAGACAATCCTCAGGGAACTGAACCTTACGTCTGTGTACATGCATATGGAATCTAACCAAATGAAGAGAAACATTGTCTTTATTTTAATTTTGAAATATGGTAAGATCAGTTAACCAATCAACCTTTGGCATAGGATTTGGAAAACTAGGGATGTGAGACCGATTCATAGGGGCATACCTGGCATTTATTATTGCAATGGAACTCATCTTGGAACTTCATCAAGATATTGATCCTCAAGAAGTGGAGTCACCTTCCAATTGATTATTTGTTGTGTTGAGTCTCCAGAGCAGAAATACAACCAATATATGCCTAAGTGCCTGCTGCTCTCAGACCTTAGAACTGAAACTTTGTCGTTCTTCCTAGGGAAAATTTACACCTTCGGTCCCCGGCAGTGGTGCCAAAATGTTATCACCAAATTAAGTCCTCTTGGGCTGCTTCAATGGTCAACTTGGAGTAACTCTTTCAAACCACTTGCAACTAGAAATTAGCCTCTCCAATCTGAGAAGGCTCTCTCAATTTATCTAATGATTTTCTCAATTAGGTCTTAAATCAAATGGCTAAATCTATGAGTATCTTAATGTATTTGATTGTAGGTGAAAAATGGAATAGATTTCACTACAATTGGGCTCATGGAGTCAGTAAGAAGGAATTCAGTGAAAAAATGAATCTACTTGTGGAAGCTGAGGCTTTTACTATTTCAATGGAAGGACAATACCAACACTGAAATATTCAGTAGCTCAATGTTAAAAGGAAGTCAGAGCATGTGTGACATGAATTCTGAGTAATTAAAACTCAAGATACTGTAAGTAAGATAAATAGAAACATAAAACATAAAACATAAGCTCATTGAAACATTCAAGAATCTCAAGTGAAGCGGAAACAAAGTCTATCTATATTACTGATATCATAAATTACAATAGTAGCAGTGTCAAGTCACCATCTCCCAACCCTATCTAACTCTAAAAATATATCCTTTATAGAATTAGGACTCATAAAAATGATATGCCACGTTGTTACCTTCTAATTCCCACCTCATAGACCTATTTCAAACATGATTCCATCACTTGGAGGCTTCCTAGGGATATTTCTGTTTTGCAGAGTTTGTATACAAAAAGGACTCTTCTTTCATTAATAGTTCAACAAATAAATTTAATAACCCTTATAAACTGCAACCAACTAATATTTTTAGTGTATTAGAGTGATGATGTGTCATTATGCCATGTGGATGCTGAGCTGGATCTCCTCCAAGTCGAATTTTTACAATTTTTTCACAAATCTGGTTAGTGAAATTCTGAAAAATAGGCTTAAAAAATGAGTGTATAATTCCCAAACCTTGATGGCTTTGTAGAAATTGAGAGAGGTTTTTTTATATGGAAATGTGTTGAAGAAAAACCTCTTTCATATTTCCAGAATAATTATTCATTTCGTCCTAAATTAAACTTGAATTTGACTGCTAAAACAGTCATGTACAGAAATGTTCGTAGCGAATTTTAGTAGTGTGGGAAAAATGTTTTTTCCATCAATCTTCTTGACTTATTTATTGTTCCAACACATTCATTATGTCATTACACCTTTCAAACATCAATATCCCCCCATAAAACATGTCGAAACTAGATTTTAAAGAAAAAAATCACCTAAAGGAATTTTTGTAGCGTTTTTTGACCTTCAAGCTTAGAGCACACTACGAAACTACCTAATAATGGAGAAAATTTCAAAATATTCCTTTTTCTTCCAAATTTCATCCGTAGGTCTGAAAAGTGATATAATAAAATATGATCATGAAAAATTTCCTCTTACCCTCTTCAAAAAACATCATTTTCACCTTTAGCAAGTTTGTTCATAACTAAAATGACTCTGTTTTTTCTGAAAAAATAGGGTTCAAAGATGAGCTCTTATCTCCATATCCTTGATATATATTGAAAAATTGAAGGAGGAATTTGTATTTCGGTATGTCTTGAATAAAAACCTCTCTCGAGTTTTTGAAAACCATCTCCAGCTGTCCATAATCTGCATTCTAAAAACATGTATAAAATAGAAAAATTCTGCATTCTGAAAATAGGGCTGAAAGACATCCCTGTATCTCCCAATTTTTAGCACCTTTGGGAAAAGTGAAAGATTTTATTTTTATTTGATATGTGCTTCAAAATAACCTCTCTCATTTTCTTAAAATACTTCTCTGTTTTCCTAGAAACCGTTCTTGAAGTTGACTTCTTAACAGTAAAAAAACAGAGAAATCCTCATATTCGCTACGAAATTATTAGCGAGTTTCGTAGCGTTTTCTGCCTATTTTACACTGAATTCGCTACGAAAAGAGGAAAAAATGGCTAAAGTGTCCTTTTTCAATTTAAATTCTTGGGAAATGAAAACTAACAGCATATGATGACTGATGGGACATGACATGACCTAAATGGAGGTGGCCTTGAACCTTAGGATAGGTTAAATATGTAAAAATAAATAAAATTTTGCTATACCAAATTGAAAGGCTTAAGGAGACTTTATCATTTTGATAAATAAAATATATGAACATGTAAAGTAATGTTTCACAAAATTATGAGTCATAACACTTCCTGTCAATAATGATGCCCTTAGGTAGCTTGTCCAAGTATTCAAGTGTAAAGTCATCCGTTGTAGGAACCTGTCCAACCTCTTTGGTGTCCACAATCAAAGGAGGCTCATAAAGCTTCAAGTTTTCAATGTTCACCACTGAGTACATCTACATGTATGCTGGAAAATAGAGACGAAAATATTTGTCTCCAATATTTTCTAATATGGTGAATGGGACATATCAGATTGGTCTCAACTTCTTTCCTTCCCCTTTCATCCTATCTTTGTTGATGTGGAGACACACTTTGTCTCCATCCTGGACTTGGTGATTGAATCAGTGCTTTTCATGTTGAGCTTTATATTGATCTTATCTTTCCTCCAACTGCTCCTACACTGCTTGGTGAATCATCTGAATCCACTGAATGAACTTTTGTGCTTTCTACCTGTCAAATTTCCCACTGGAATATTCATATCTACCAAAGACCGTGTCTAAGGGATCCTTTGGAAAATATCCAAAGCATGTCTCAAATGGTGAGCTCTGAGTGGATGAATGCATTGCTTGATTTTATGCATGTTTCACATAAGGAAGATGGTTGTCGCACAACTTGGGATGCTTTCCAAGATAGCCTCAGAGAATGTATCACTGTGTGGTTGACAACCTTTGTTTTTCCATCGGTCTGTGGATGAAATTATGTGCTCCTCTTCAACTTGGTGCCCATCATTCTCTAAAAAATAGTCCAAAAATCTCCATGAAAGTGAGAGTCTCGATCAGACACAAAGGATGTGGGAAGCCCAAAATGAACCCATACAAATTGGAAGAAGTGATGAGCAATTTTTTCTGTAGTGACCTACTTCTTACAAGGCATTAAGACACATTTTTCTAAATCGATCTACAACGACATAAAAATAGTCATGAAATCTCATAAACAAAGGGAAAACGCCAAAAAAATCCATTGATACACTTTCCCATGGACGAATCAGAATAGGGAATGGTGTGCAAAGCCCCAAATTTCTATTAGAGGGATTGTAAACTAAACTAAACACACATCCCTTTACATATCGAGTCACAATATTTTTCATGTGAGGCCAATAAAAAAACCTTTATAAATGACACAAAGTTTTTTCTACACCAAAATGACCTAACATAAGAGAGGTATTTGCATCTCCGATTACATGTATCCTTTCAATGGGGGGAATACAAAGTTTTCCAAGATGATACAATAATTCTTCCTGCAAGTGATACTTATCCACCTATCATCCATGTGTCAGTTTTGCATAAATATCCTTAAAATCATCATCATCAACATATTATTCAACATAACTTTCAAAAGATAAAGAAGCGTTTTGAAAAACTAGAGATGTAGAAATAAGAGGGCGAGAAAGCATATCTACCACTTTGTTGTTGGTTCCCTTGTATTTTATTACCGAGTGAAACTACTGGAGGAATCCCATCCATCTAAAATGATGTGCTTGTTGAATATTGGTTTGTGATTGGAGGTACTGCAAGGGCTGGTGATCTGTGGGAACGATGGTCTCCTTGCCGATCAAATCATGATTCCACTTCTTCATGCTTTGAACCAAGGCATACAAATCCTTGTCACATGTCGGATAGTTCACAACATATTGGGATAATGTCTTTGAATGGTAACATACAGGTTTCCTTTGCCACATCAACATTGCTCCCATGGTGTACCCACTAGCATCAGTCTTGACCTCGAAAGGTTGTTGGAGGTCAGGTAAGGAAAAAATTGGTGTGGTACTGATCTTCTCTTTCAATGTATCAATGAATATATTTTGCGTTCCTCCTCACGGAAAGGTTTTCTTCACACTTGTCAATGCATGTAAGGGGGATGCAATGACAAAGAAGTTGGAAATGAACCTTCTCCAGTATTAGACTGCTCCCAAAAAGTTACGAACCTATGTAACATTGGTGGGTTTAGGCCACTTTACAATCACATTAGTTTTATAAGGATCTATTTTTAATTTTCCACCTCTAACAATGTGACCCAAGTAAACCAAAGAGGTATTAAAAAATTCACACTTAGAAATTTTGACATACAATTTTTGTTTTTGCAAAACATCAAACACCTTTTTAACATGACTCGCATGATCATCTCGTGTCCTACTGAAAACAAGAATGTCATCAAGATAAAAAAGTACAAAATCATCAAGAAAAGGCCTGAAAATATCATTCATCACCCTCATGAATGTGGATGGAGCATTGCATAGTCCAAATGGCATCACCATCCATTCAAAAGACCCCTATTTTTCCTTGAATGCAGTCTTCCATACATCCTGTTCTACAATCCTAACATGATGAAAGCCACTGTGCAAGTCCATTTTTGTGAAATAGACAACATTTTTCAATTGATATAACAAATCATCAATGTGAGGGAGAGGGTGCTAATTTTTCACCGTTATTTTTTTGAGTGATCTATAGTCCACACACATCCTCCATGTACCATCCTTCTTTGGCCTCAAAAAAATAGGTGAACCACATGGAGAAAACTTGGTATTATGACCCCCTGGTTCAAAAAATTATGCACCTATTTATGTATCATCTCCATCTCATTGGCTAAAACCCTGTACATAAAAATGTTGGGTAAAGGAGAATCCTACTGCAACTGAATCTCATGTTGTATCTCATGCTTTGGGGTCAACCCACTTGGTTCCTGAAAAATCCCATCATAGTTAGAAACAATTTCATATAATTATTTTTTATGAGTGAGATCACAACCTTGGAAAGATTTATATGTCTTCACATCTTTTTCTCTCACAACCATGAGCATGCACCCTTTGCTAGAATTTACCAACCTCTTCATCTGACCCACACTTACAAGACTGGCTGATTTTAGCATGATGAACTCTAACAATTTATTCCACCTGATATTTCGTGAGATGATACTTGTTTTCATGGCGAAAGAAAACCGCTTTTTTGTCATACAAATATGGACTCCCCAATACCATGCCACATATATCCATAGGTACAAAATCAAGATCAACCTCATATATTAGTTTGGATGCAATCACAAATCTAGCTCTACATTACTTGGTTACATGTAATTTGGCTTTATGACACACCCAACTAAGAGAGTAAGGTTTCTAATCCTAATTTCTTAACCAAGGATTGTAAAATCAAGTTTACTTGTGAGTCCGAATGAAACAAGGTTTCCACTTTAGTATGTTTCATTATGACTCTAATGTGGAAAATTTTAGTCATATTTCATTCATTAAGAAGAGACTCATTTGAAGAACTTTTACTTGCATTCAATTCAAAAATTACATTAGCATGAAGAGAAAGGTTACCTTGTATGCCCACTAATGTGATTTGTCTCTTGTCACCAGAATAAGATCCAAGGTCATGATGTATGGTTTCCATCATCTTTTTCTTGTTCTTCCCACCAAATCTCTTTGGTTTCAACTCTGTTTGCAATTTCCAACAATGTTCATCATCTAATTATGTAAAGCACCAATATATTTTGTTACAGTTTCAAGTGAATCAAATGGAATGTTCAAATTGAAAGCTTGTTTCCTAAAATCTTCTATGAATGTTTGTACATTTTTACCCTTTCCTTGTCTCAAATATTTCCATTCCATTAAATAATTTTTCGATAACCCAAATTTTTCCTTCTCCTCTTTGGATATTTTTCATGATTAGCATTCACGCATGCAACTCGCATCAAGAATACCTGCTCTGATACCAAACTTGATCCAAAATTTTTAAAATTTCATGGATGCATACATAATTTCATATAAAAGAGCATGTAACCAAGTAACTTAAACACATGAAAATAAGTGGAAATAATAAGAAAAAATGAGATCAAATACACAAGACGGTTTTATTATGGAGTTCACCCAGTTTGGGCTACATCTCCGAGCCCTACTTAATGTGGGGAGGCCTCTTTTCATTAAATTGAAACAAAAATAAATTTAAATAAATTTAAAAATTGACACCTTATACCTCCATTCACGGTGATGGCCTAAAAATGGAGACCTCAGATGGAGAAACATGCTGAAAAGTTGGATTCCTCGCGAAAAATCATGCAAAAATGACTATAAACTTGTCTTGTTTTGACACTGGCACTTCTGAACCAAAAATGAATATTATCACCATCAAAAAAAGGTTTTCAGTTCAAGGTTTCGTACCTAGGACTCCTCCTGGTTCCAACCTGGACCCTGCTCTTCTCCTTCACCGATGGGTTGAATGGAAAAGGTTGAGGTTCATATAGAAAAGGTTGGCAGAGCCACCAACGTACAAGTCATTGGCTTGTTGGTGGCAAAGGCATATAGGATGGGGGTGAACCGGGTTCAAAACCCACCGCACCCCATATGGCATGTATTTGTTTTGAATCAACAGTATATATATTTATATAGTTATATGGTTTGAATATTGGAGCCACCCATTGGCTAGCCGACCCACGTGGGTTGGGCGGGTTCGACCCCCATCGACTCCTCTGTATGTGTGTTGTTACATAGTTGGGAGGGGTCGGGTCTCCGCTGGCCCAACCCATATATAACATATATTTTGATTATAATATTACCAATGTTGTTTGACCATTGAGGGGTTGCGAGGGTGGCGGCCCGCCACCCCAATTTTATTACTATTTTTATTTTTTACGATAACAATAGACAAAAATCAAGTGACGATTTTAAGGGTCACTGGGAAAATTAAAGAGGCAACAAATTTTCCCATTCTGGTGATCAGATTTCGTGTGTTGAGACTATGCCAAATTGTTTCCTCATTAGTGATTGCTACTAGGCCTAGTTTGACCAGAACTTTAACCATCTATAACTTGAGCATACGAACTTGGATTTGAGCGGCGTTCACATCATTAGAATCAAGATGACAAGCACTAAGATTTGGTATTTGTTTCACTTCAATATGATGACTTTAGTCGGTGATGAGAAGCTAATCAAATAATGCAAGGAGGAACTTACAAGAGAGTTTGAGATGAAGGACATGGGTCTCATGCACTACTTCCTCGGGTTGGAAGTATGGAAAGGAAATGAAGAGATTTTTGTGTCTCAAGGAAATTATGCTAATTAGATACTACATAAATTTTGAATGGATAGTTGAAAACCCATGGAGACACCTCTATCAACTAGCTGGAGGAAGGAGAGTGACACTTCATGTGTAGAAGTTGATGTTGCAATTTACCAGAAGTTAGTGGGTTCACTAATGTATCTTATGAACACCTGGCCATATATGTGTTATGTAGTGAAAAAACTTTGTTAAGCTATTGTTAGGCCTACCAATTAATTTTGGAGGGTAGTAAAGCATGTTATATAGTACTTGAGAGGCACAAATCAACATCGATTTTGGTACAGAAAGAAAGAGGAATTGAAGCTGCATGGCTTCACAGATGCAAATTGAGTGGGGAGTCCATTAGACTGAAATAGTACATGAAGAGGAATTTTCAGTGTTGGGACCGCAACAGTTTCATGGTATTCCATGAAGCAGATATCTCTAGCACTCAGCTCATTAGAAGCAGAGTATATGGCTAATATTAAAGCAACACGTAAGGTGATATGGATGAGAAATATACTTGTGGGATTGTTTGGTCAGAATATGGATCCAACTGTGATTTATTGTGAAAATTAGAGTTTCATCAAGCTCTCTGAAAATCCTGTATTTCATGATCAACCTAAGCATATAGATATCTGGTATCACCATCTACAGGATTGTGTGTAGCGACATATTATGTTGCTACAATACATTCCGACAAAGGAAAAATATGTTGACATTTTGACGAAGGCTTTTTCAAGAGGAAAATTCTAATTCCACAAGAGCAAGATTGTGGTAGTTGATAATCCCTTTCTTTTTTAGAGGGATCATTGAAAATAGCGCAAAAATAAACAAAATTTAATTTTCTGCATAAATTAAATTGAGGAAATTTGAAATTCCACAATATTAGATAGATTGGAGAAGTTAAATATAGTGAAATATTTGTTTTCACCCAATTATCTCAATTAATTTGAGTTAGAGGCATGAATTTCAGTTGTATGCATTGATTCCTAAAATTTAGGAGCCTAGGGTGAGTTAATTTGAGTTGTAAATTAGTTTAACTAGTTCAAATAGTTCTAACTATAAATAGAACTAGTTGGTGATATGTTAAGTAGTGGGACATGAGTCTAACTCATAGTTCACCTAGTTAAATAATCAATCAACCCATAATTTACTCATGCATGTGTTGGCTTGAGGGGTCCCGACTCAGGTTCGAAGGTTAAGGTTTGCCAACAAACCTCTATACTACTGGCCCTTACGGAAATGACCTTCTTTCTGTTGAGATTCAACAAGATGATGAGCTCAGTGAAAAGAGTCGCCTTCACTAAGTGGGCCTGCAGGCTATTTTTGGTGCAAGTCTATTTTTGGACTATGTCTATTTTTAGACATGATGATCATATTTCAGAAGTTGTAGGATGCTATTTGTGGATGGTTTGTCAAGTTGGAAAAATAAATGAAATTTTATTTTTAGAATATTGGGCGAAGTCTATTTATAGATTGTTAATCTAAAAATAGATGCATGTCGACTTGTTGTAGCCGCAACAACAGCACCCAAAATTTTGGGTATATTTAAAATTTTGGTTCCCCCCCCTTTACTCGTTTAGCCGTTAAGATTTTAACCTGGCCTGTAGACAACGACATCCTCGTAACCTGTCCCAAGCCCCTCATGAGCCTTCTCACCATCATGACAAGATACTCTTACCACAGCTGTGCCATGTTTGAACGGATCGCCATGCATACATTTGAATGGAAACTTTCTTTGTGTATTTACATTAAAAGCTCTTTCACCATGGATTGTCCAGGCACTCGGTTTTGCTACTTCACCAAGCTCATAATCTGATGTTTATTATTTGGGGGCATCGTTCTCTAAAGGGTAACTGTGAACTAATTAATGTTATAATGTTTCATACAAGTCAATCCCATAGATGATATACTCATCAATGTCATCACCACACCAACGGAAATGCACTAAAGCTAAACAACAAGGTCACAGCTGTGAAACATGAAACTTTCATCCACATGCCCCCCTGCCCAGGTGGGGACGAGACTTAAGGCTACCATTGAAGAACATTGTTAAGGCAGATGAAAAGGATACGCCCACAAATGAGAAGGAGGAGCAAGTTAACATTATTTTCAGATGGAGGATGGTGTAGTGTATGTTCATTCAGATAGAGGATCAAGGAAATAATTGTTCATGGTTGACCGATGCAACAAAATTCTTCACTGATGTGCATCGGATACCTAGACTCATTTTTTTGCGAAATATAAGAATCCTGGAAGAGTGTTATGGCATTTTCATATTAGAGTATTGGTTTTCCATGGAAATCTAAGTATCTTCCCGCTCTATGTCTTCAGAAGTACTTGTGTTGAAGACATTCAGCACTTCGGAAAAAGTGAAGAGATACTTGGAGCATTGTCCTTTGGCTTCCATACATTAACTTGGGTGCCTTTATTCAAGTATGTCTTTATAGTATTGATAGCTGGTGACAACGACGAAGGTGGTGGTTTGAAGTAGCCACAGGCATTCATTCACAATACAGTAGCTGCGACAGGGGTTTTGGAAGCAACCCTTTGCATTCTAGGCTCCCATTTTCGCATCACTCGACGGGACCCCAGTAAGTTTAAAGATATATATGATGAAGATCACTAGTGCTATGATTGAAAAATTCAAACAACATATGGGAAAATTAGTAAAATGCATGTTTGAGTATGACTCCACCATCTATCGTGTCTCATATTCATTCGTAAGAGGGCGAAATAAGTTTTCTCGCTACATATTTGAGGACCGTAACTATGTGTGGAAATGCATAGATGCCTCGCCTATACTCTGAAAGTCCCACACGGACACTCTCCCTTTGTTGCCTTTATACTTACTATTACAACAATGAGTTAAGACCATGAAAAGTGCAAGCACATCGGGCATGAAGTAGTCCACGCATGAATTTTGGCTCTCCGCCACATGTGAAAGGGTATGTTTGACCCAGCATGAAACAACACCATCGTTTTCCACCCCAGGGAAGAAAGTTTCAAATGCCAAGCGTTGCGTACAACACACCCTAGGAATACCGGAGAGGTTAAAAACGCAGCTTGATGATATTCGTTAACAACCCATATTAATGTCTCAAATTCTCTCTCCATGCATGACACCATGTGGAATTGAGGCCTATTTCAGTTATTGATTTTTCTCTAAAGTTCGCAGGTGGTTGAATATGCAACATTAACACAAACCACTTACGTGTATTTCTCTGTGCATTATGGATGGGGGCATCATAATGTATGGATTTGTGAGGAAAAGCGAAACGCTCTAGTGAATGAGCACAACATTGACACCTAATCTCTTATTCTTCATTATTTCAATTTGGTCTCCTCGTGCCCTTCTTCATGTCTTTTTATTTTTTTTAACAAGACATACTCTCACATGGGGTTTCTTCATGTCGTTTTTGCTACATAAAAATTGGCGCATGATATTTTATTCCTCATTATTTAAACTTGGACGAGACATACTCTCCACATCGGGAGGGGCCTCTTCACGACATTTTCTTCCACAGAATTTCCAAGTACTCCCAAATGCCAAAGCATTAGGTCAATAGTCAAGTGGGAAGATTTCTGTGTGAGTTGGCGACAACAATACTCTTTTTCTAATTTGGCAGAAGAAGGATGTCGATCGCATTATGCGTAAAATGCTATTTTGATAAAATCACACTTGGTGCAGGACCGTGGCCTTTACGATTTTTCATGTTGGAATGTTTGGTTAAGATTACTAATCAAGCACAATAATGCTATTTACGCATAATGCTATTTTACGCTACTTTATTCTCATAATGCTATTTACGCATAATTCTAAGAAGAAAAAGCGGATAGGGCATGTTTGCATAATTTTTTTTCCAAAATACGCTGCTTTCAACTCAGCCTTCACTTATCGCAAATCTAAAACATTTCAATATGTATTTCTGGTGCATCAACGTATGCTTTCATCTGTTGAAGACCAGGACTAGTTATGTCAAGGTATGAGAGCGGTCTACACAGTCGCCTATGATGGAATATGAAGGAGAGTCACGACAGGGTAGAGGCGTAAGCCTGCATCCCACAAAACACCTTATTAGTACTCTGAGGAAACATATCCAACAAAAAAAACATTGGCACATGATGAATACCTGTGCGCGGTGGTGGAGACTGTTTCGAAGTTGTAACTATGCTGAGGTTCTGCAGTAACTACGCGCTGGTTTATTCTATGATGATAACCCCTCTCAAAAGTCGATTAATCCAAGAAGAATAATCTGTTGGGATGAGGAGATACGAGCCACATTTTGATTGTTCCCTCGTCCATATGGCAGCGCACCATTTCCCATTACTCCGGCAGTCTCATCCCAAGAGGCATGCAGCCACACTAGCAATCATGCCACAAATTAACTCTCAGCTGATCATTCAGAGCCAAGACAGCATCAAATATGTGATCGGTCACTGGGTCGCAGAACTGAGGAGTAGGTTGAACATGCGACTGGCCTGAAAATGCGACCGTGTGACCTCTGTGAGGTCGCATTTCATGAAAAAGTAGCAAGTCACACTATTCTCAACTCACTGGGTCGCATAACTTGCAAATCCATCCGAAATGTGACCACCCGACCATGCGACTGCACCACCAAGTCGCTAGGTCGCAAATCATGAAAATTCATCCGAGGTGTGACCTCCCAACCATGCGACCATACGGCTAGGTCGCCAGGTCACGGAACAGACTAGTTTACGCATGAAGAATGATATCCACCATCTTCCAAACCAGTTTAAAATGGTATTGCACATTCACATGAAACTTTCATTAATTCACGTGGAGCCTATGGTTAAGCGGCATATTTTAATGCAATGGGCTTCATTTTATAATGGCGGGTTTAAATATACGTTGGAAAAGTTTAATTATGGTGGTATTACAATGGTTTTTAAGACCATAATTTGAAATGGTGCTACTGTGCCTACATGGAAATAAAGAATATGATAGGTAATCAGTCTCAGGAGAGGATTCTTTGTGTTTTCGCTGCATCATCAAAGAGATACAAGGTGTTTGAATATAAGCATGCGCCTTTGTTCAAAAGAGTACCATTCAAGTCCATTACTAAATTTACATGGTTTGCAGCTCCTTATCTACTGATGTGCTCTAACACCTAAGTGAACTAGACGTAGCTAAGCATGAGAGGAGCGAAGCACTTCCTCATGCCAAGCATAGCTTCAGCTTGATGGAGTCTAAGGAAAATGTTGGGGATAAAGTACAGTGATTAAAGGGGCATAGGGAAAGCCTACACAAGCCGTTATCTTTGATGACTTAATGACGCAACACTTGACCACACAGGGGTCTAAATTTATCATTTTCACTTGTGCAATTAATTAAATACGCCCCTAACATTATGATTCGATCAATGAAGACATGTAACCTAATCTATGTGACTGCGGGTGGAAGCTGCTGATCTGCATGATGAGCCGAAGCTTTTCCCAGCAAACAAGAGGGACATTTTCAAGGCAAAGGATGTGGGACAAGGAATATTGCTATGAAATCCAAAGATCACCAAAATAAGGTTGCAAGTCATAGATCTGCTTGATGTCGCAAGTCGCAAATTTCCTTAGGTCACAAGTCGCAGATCTGCTTGAGGTCGCAGGTCTCACATTTACTCGGGTCACAAGTTGCAGATTGCTTGAGGTCACAGGACACAAAATCTACTCGGTCGCAAGGCAACCCAACGGTCAGGGAGGCAAAAGGTCAAGGAAGCCCAAGGGGCAAGTTCTATCCTATAAATACTTCTTTCGAGGATTGTAAAAGGATATTTTTTTTTTTTTGGGACTCAAGCTGAGAACATTGTATTACCAGGACTATACAATTTTGAGTATGAATACAAGAATTTTGAAAAATCCCTTTGTGGATTTGATGTTGATATATGTGTGAGCACTATGAGTATTATATTTTTCACTTTCTAAACATCTTTAGATTACTGGAATTGTATCTTTAATTCATATCACATTTGCATGATAGTTTATTGAATATATGTTAATGGTGGTTGAGTTCATTTCGCTTTCTTAATGAATGTTAATGACTTTGTTTATTAGCATTTGTGTTATCATTTAAACCTTTCAAGAATTGAAGGGCGTTTTTGCCATAAAGAATTGTTTCTTTTGTGGTTAGAACAACTTACAAGCATGACCCTAATGATGTGTTGTTAACAACACTTCCTTCGGCACTTATGGTTTATTATTTCATCTCGCTATGCATAGTGTTATATGTAAATTTAATGCATCAATCATATGTCTTTTATCATCTGATTAAGTGTGTATCCATAGGTTTATAGAGTTTAAACGAGACTCAAAGAAAGGAGAAATTAGCAGTAGCCGGACCCACACCCCAGATGAGATCCCTATTCCAAAGGGTTCAAGGTCTAATTGGGACTTTTTACCAGGGAGATCCCCTGCTGTTGGCCGGACAGATTTTCCCATCAATAGAATTGGTGCTAGAAGGAGGGCCAAAGGACAAGCTGAGCCCTTAGAGCCTGCAGTTAATCTCATATATATAATGGCTCATCCCCAAATCATCCTCCCGAGATGTTTTTCGGAGTTTTATGAGCCTCGATGCTTCATCCCCGATGAACTTATGCTTCACTTGTCCCAGCTAAAATTGGATGGTGAAAACGGAGTGTCCGTAACCAAACACCTTTCAGATTTCTGTGACTTTGGTGAGTGCTACAAAATTGAAAATGAAGGTTTGATTTGTTTTCTTTTCTTCCTCACTCTCGAAGGTCGCGCTAAGCAATGGTGCCGCACATTGTCGAAAGCTTCCATACATTCATTTGAACAACTTGCTAGTGAATTGCAACAAGCTTTTCATAGGCACAATTTTCAAAATGTATTTATAAAGTTAAATGACATCAGAATCGAACCTCAGGAACCTCTAGATGAATTCTCTATCAGATTTGTTCATTATTGTTTTGAGTTCCCTAAAAAGGATGTTGATTGGAAGTTGTTAAGCGAACAGTTCAAGTATGTGATCCTCGTTTCCCTTGAATAGTTTCAAGTAGCAACCTAGCCTGATCCTAGTGTTCCCTATGACGACCCGTGAGTTGCCAGCTGTTTAGACTACATCCCCAATGTTTCCTTGTCCATATCGCCGAGTCTAGACCACATTTAGGCCTCCAAGGAGAGTATTGCTATTTATGATATTCCTGCTCCTCCTCCTGAATTGTTGGGTAGTGGAGTTGTGACCTCGAAAGTTCTGAGAAATGATAGACACATGCAAGAGGATAAAGCCTATTTTACTACCTTTGAATCTTTCACGCACCCTATTGAATCAAAGCTTGAAAACCAGATGGTCCCAACATCCCTCCAGGTTCATGAAACCTACCTCGAACCCACTTGATGTTTCCCTGGACACAGTCCTAAATCTGATTCGCATACTAATAATGAATCAACCCTTATCCCGGATGAAGTTGATTCCCTTACAAGACCTGCCAAACCATTTTTCACTCCAGATAACATCGATATGCGAAATGAAAGTCCTTGTATGGTTAACACCCCTGCGGCTCAATATTTTCGTTCATTATTCCCCGATTTATTTCACGAGTCCGCCAAACTAGTAATTTCTTTGAGACATTCAAAATTTCCTTATACTAGTATTGGCGACAATCATAAGCACGCGGATGGTGTTTCACAATCACAGTGCAAAATTGATGAATCTTTTAGATCTGATCTTTCTCACTCGAAATCTTCAGATAGCCATAGGAGTGATTTCTTGTCTGGGAAACCTCAAGATGTCCCCTTTATTGATCCATTTCGATTGGTAACTCCCAGGGAGTTTAACAAGCTAGGCACCCAACTTAATCAAATCGATGGTTCCAGCGATCACTGCTTATCTGAAAACATATTCACTTATACCGCTGAGGATTGCCACTTGTATCTCTTTGTCGACCATATGAAGACACCAGAATTCGATAATCCACTTTATGAAGAGTCGAGTACCCATCAGGGAATCAAAGCACTTCCGCTTTTGCCTGTTGTTACCCCTAGTCCCTCTGATCCTGACGAGACCCCTCAAACAACTCCAACTAGGGTTTCTCAGCTTAGGGTTTCTAAAATAATGATTTCCAAGTACCATGCTCCTCCAAGCATAACCATGTCAGATATCATCTCATCTGGGCAGATCTTTCATTCTAGTAAGGTTTCCCTGAGCACATATTCCTATTCCCCAATAGCTGGTGTGCAACAATTGATATACCCCAATTTATTCACTGGTAAGAAAACACCGGCCACTGTCTCTAATATTTTTAGTTGTTTCCCAGTCAGTACCGGTTGCAATCAAGCTCAAACTTGTGATTTTGGGAAAATCCCTCAACTGCCCGAAAACCTTCCGGTAAATTCACCCCATCTTGGAAAATCTGAAGAATCTGATACATTGGATTATCAATCTGCCATTGCACAAACATTTGACCGAATTTATACAAATCCCACTGACATTTTGCAACTCACCATAATCCGTGATCACATCCATTTTCCTGTTGATCTCGCCAAACCATCAAAGTTGGGAAACCCCCCACTCGAAGGTCTAGATTTTGCTCAAAACGGTAAGGAGTTGCAGCCCCCACTAAAAGTGGATTCAGATCCTCATATCCTTGACAGATTCCAAGAGCAACTCCAAACTAGGGCTTTCAAAATTAGGGTTTCTGCTCTTGAATTCACAAGTATCTATAATTTTCCTGGCACATGCTTGTTGTTTCCATCCCGTAGAATAAATCATCCTCACCACCACAATGAGGTTGCTAGTTGGCTCAACCAACCCTATCCAGTGGATGTGCCTGTAAACAGGAAATGTCTTACCTAGCGCCCATCAGACCTAGGATTGTGCATGAATGGATGTGTGTCATTTATAAATAGTTTTAAGTTTCGAGAATATATTGCTGTGTATCCGGATAAGAGTGAAATTCATCTTGCACAATCCACTCTGGCATGTTCTCTGGTAAGTAGCCATGGCCTTCTTGCTATTGCACATGCACTTTAGGTAAGTCTTGTTGTTGGTGCACGATTTTGTATGCTGGCTCTGATTGCGAACATTGTTGTTCTTGCAGGGCAGGAAATAATGTGGTGGCTGCACTGGAAAGTTGATTTCACATAACCCGACCGCCTCATTGGTTAAGCTAGGGTTTTAGGTGTAGGCTAGCTAGGACCTATTAATAAAAATTTGTTAGTTCAAAGTTTTTAATTAGGTTTAATTGCCAAATTTTTACTTTATAATTTAAAAGTGTGTTTGCTATTTTTGTTTGTGATTAATATCTTAGGCATCATCATGTTACAAGTATTTTCCACTCATTTCTTTTTCAGTTGCTTGTTGTTGCATAAACAGTCACTGCTTGTGTTGTGCCTCTTTTCCACCTACAACTGGTTGATCGTTCTCGCACATGGCGTTGCATTGAATATTGAGCCTTGTCTAATACATTGCGTCATACACTCTCTTCCTCACATCATTTCCACTGGTTGTTGACATAGCTTTGAAAATTTTCGACATATCCCCTACCGCTGCATGAGCCCTCATTGAAACCCTACCGCCTTGCGGACTTGTTTTACCCCGATTGCTGAAAAAATAACCCCATTGTTTGCGTGAGGTTGCGGTGGCTATCTCAAGAGGCAGCTTCCTCACAGGACAGGTCATTGAAGTCGCATTCTCAACAAGATGTCTATGAGTCTAAATTTATTATCCTGGGAGATACGAGCCGGTTGTTTTGGGAGACCTAATGAGTTTGAATGACCCAATACCCATAGCCTAAGCCTTGTGCCCAGGATAGTCTTGGAAATATTAATGATCTATTTTTCACGCTTCGCCTATTGTGGTAATCGGGATGTGAAGGTTTGGAACAAGGGCAAACCCAAATCAGGATATCTTCCAGTTTCTGTATAACAAGAAACAACCTCTCTTGCTCGTAAAATAAGTTGGGATCCCTCATCCTCCCATGAAAAATAAGTGCCACGGGCACATGAAAATAAGTGCTACAAGAACATGAAACAAATAAGGGTAAAGGATTGAGAAAGGATTCCTACGCAGAGAGATAATGTAAAGACTCCGCCGGGGTACTGACCAAGCTCGCTGGCAGCACATAAACACTTGTGATTTCTTAAAGTGACTCCATCGGGGTACTGTCCAATCCTGCTGGCAGCGGAGAAACACCGGAAACTTACTTTAAAAATCTTGAAAATAATAAACCCACTTCCTTGCTTTTCACATCATCAACAAGCTACTAGCGTTTGTGAGCTTCTGCTTTGATGTGTTCTGATTAGCAAGACCTAGCTGAGGCACAAGGACTGGACCTATCTTTAAAGGCCAAATTAATACAAAGGGTACCCGCAGAACTTGTTCAATATTCCCTTGCATCACTATCTGGACTCAAACTATTGTTGTGATATCGACAGAGATGATGGATTCTACCAGTGGTTCACCATTTGTTGTAGCCGCTACAACAGCACCCAAAATTTTGGGTATATTTAAAATTTAGGGTCCCCCCCCTTTACTCATTTATCCATTAAGGTTTTAACCTAGCCTGTAGAAAATGACATCCTCGTAACCTGTCCCAAGCCCCTCATGAGCCTTCTCACCATCATGACGAGATACTCTTACCGCAGCTGCACCATGTGTGAAGGGATCACCATGCATACATTTGAATGGAAACTTTCTTTGTGTATTTACATTAAAATTTCTTTCACCATGGATTGTCCAGGAACTTGGTTTGGGTACTTCACCAAGCTCATAATATGATGTTTATTATTTGGGGGCATCATTATCTAAAGGGTAACTGTGAACTAATTAATGTTATAATTTTTCATACAGGTCAATCCCATAGATGATATACTCATCAATTTCATCACCACACCAAGGGAAATGCAGTAAAGCTAAACAACAAGGTCACAGCTGTAAAACAGGACACTTTCATCCACATGCCCCCCTGCCTAGGTGGGGACGAGACTTAAGGCTACCATTGAAGAACATTTTTAAGGAAGATGACAAGGATACGCCCACAAATGAGAAGGAGGAGAAAGTTAACATTATTTTCATATGGAGGATGGTGTGGTGTATGTTAATTTAGATAGAGGATCAAGGAAAGAATTGTTCATGGTTGACCGACGCAACAAAATTCTTCACTGATGCACATCGGATACCTAAACTCATTTCGTTGCGAAATAAAAGAATCCTGGAAGATTGTTATGGCATTTTCATATCAGAGTATTGGTTGTCCATGGCAATCTAAGTATCTTCCCGCTCTATGTCTTCAGAAGTACTTTTGCTGAAGACATTCAACACTCCAGAAAAAGTGAAGAGATACTTGGAGCATTGTCCTTTGGCTTCTAGACATTAACTTGGGTGCCTTTATTCAAATATGTATTTATAGTGTTGATAGCTAGTGACAACAATGAAGGTGGTGGTTTAAAGAAGCCACATGCATTCATTCACAATACAGTAGCTGCGACAGGGGTTTTGGAGGCAACCCTTTGCATTCTAGGCTCCCATTTTTGCATCACTCGACGGGACCCCAGTAAGTTTAAAGATATATATGACGAAGATCACCAGAGTTATGATTGAAAAGTTCGGACAACATATGGGAAAATTAGTAAAACACATGTTTGAGTATGACTCCACCATCTATCGTGTATCATCTTCATTCGTAAGAGGGCGAAATAAGTTTTCTTGCTACATATTTGAGGATGGTAACTACGTGTGGAAATGCATAGATGCCTCGCCTATACTCTTAAAGTCCCACATGGACACTCTCCCTTTGTTGCCTCCATTATACTTACTATTACAACGATGAGTTAAGACCATGAAAAGTGCAAGCACATCGGGCATGAAGTATTCCACGGCATGAATTTTGGCTCTCTGCCACGTGTGAAAGGGTATGTTTGACCCAGCATGAAACAACACCATCGTTTTCCACCCCAGGAAAGAAAGTTGCAAATGCCAAGTGTTGCATACAGCACACCCTAGGAATATTGGAGAGGTTAAAAATGCAACTTGATGATATTCGTTAACCACCCATAGTAATGTCTCGACTTCTCTCTCCATGCATGACACCACGTGGAATTGAGGCCTATTTCAGTTATCGATTTTTCTCTAAAGGTCTCTGGTGGTTGAATATGCAGCATTAACAGAAACCATTTACGTGTATTTCTCTGCGCATTATGGATGGGGGCATCATAACGTATGGATTTGTGAGGAAAAGTGAAACGCTCTAGTGAATGAGCACAACATTGACACCTAATCTCTTATTATTCATTATTTCAATTTGGTCTCCTCGTGCCCTTCTTCACGTATTTTTATTTTTTTTAACAAGACATACTCTCACATAGGGTTGCTTCACATCGTTTTCACTACATAACAATTGGTGCATGATACATTATTCCTCATTATGTAAACTTGGACGAGACATACTCTCCACATCAGGAGGGGCCTCTTCACGACGTTTTCCTCCACAGAATTTCCAAGTACTCCCAAATGCCAAAGCATTAGGTCAATAGTCAAGTGGGAAGATTTCTGTGTAAGCGGGCGATAACAATACTCTTTTTCTAATTTGGCAGAAGAAGGACGTCAACTGCATTATGCGTAAAATGTTATTTTGATAAAATCACACTTGGTGCAGGACCGTGGCCTTTACGATTTTTTGTGTTGGAATGTTTGGTTAAGATTACTAATCAAGCACAATAATGCTATTTATGCATAATTCTATTTTACGGTGCTTTATTTTCATAATGCTATTTACGCATAATGCTAAGAAGAAAAAGCGGATGGGGCATGTCTACATAATTTTTTTTCTAAAATACGCTACTTTCAACTCAACCTTCACTTATCACAAATCTAAAACATTTCAATAAGTATTTCTGGTGCATCGACGTATGCTTTCATCTGCTAAAGGCCAGGATTGGTTATGTCAAGGTATGAGAGTGGTCTACACAGTCGCCTGTGATGGAATATGAAGGAGAGTCACGACAGGGCAGAGGCATAAGCCTGCATCCCACAAAACACCTTATTATCAGTCTGAGGAAACATATCCGGAAAAAAAAACATTGGCACACGATGAATACCTATGCGCGGTGGTGGAGAATGTTTCAAAGTTGTAACTACGTTGAGGTTCTGCAGTAACTACACGTTGGTTTATTCTATGATGACAACCCCTCTCAAAATTCAATTAATCCAAGAAGAATAATCTGCCGGGCTGAGGAGATACGAGCCACATTTTGATTCTTCCCTCGTCCATATGGCAGTGCACCATTTCCCATTACTCTAGCAGTCTCATCCAAAGAGGCATGCAGCAACACTGGCCATCATGCCACAGATTAACTCTCAGCTGATCATTCGGAGCCAAGACAACATCAAAGATGCGACTAGTCACTGGGTCGCAGAACTGCGGAGCAGGTTGAACATGTGACTGACCTGAAAATGCGATTGTGCGACCTCTGTGAGGTCGCATTTCATGAAAAAGCAGCAAGTCGCACTATTCTCAAGTTGCTGGGTTGCAGAACTTGCAAAGTCATCCGAAATACGACCACCCGACCATGCAACTGCGCAACCAAGTCGCCAGGTCGCAAATCGTGCAAAGTCATCCGAGGTGCGACCTCCCGACCATGCGACTAGGTCGCCAGGTCGCGGAACAGACTAGTTTACACATGAAGAATGATATCCACTGTCTTCCAAACCATTTTAAAATGGTATTGCAAATTCACATGAAAATTTCATTAATTCACATGGAGCCTATGGTTAAGTGGCATATGTTAATGCGATGGGATTCATTTTCTAATGGTGGGTTTAAATATACGTTGGAAAAGTTAAATTATGGTGGTATTACGATGGTTTTTAAGACCATAATTTGAAATAGTGCTACTATGCCTACATGGCAATAAATAATATGATAGGTAATCAGTCCCAGGAGAGGATTCTTTGTTTTTTCACTGCACCATCAAAGAGATACAAGGTGTTTGAAGATAAGCATGTGCCTTTGTTCAAAAGAGTACCATTCAAGACCATTTCTAAATTTACATGGTTTGCAACTCCTTATCTACTGATGTGCTCCAACACCTAAGTGAACTAGACGCAGCTGAGCATGAGAGGAGCGAAGCACTTCCTCATGCCAAGCATAGCTTGAGCTTGATGGAGTCTGAGGAAAATTTTGGGGATAAGTTACAGTGATTAAAGGGGCATAGGGAAAGCCTACACAAGCCGTTCTCTTTGACGACTTAATGACACAACACTTGACCACACAAGGGTCTAAAGTTATCATTTTCACTTGTGCAATTAATTAAATACACCCCTAACATTATGATTCGATCAATGAAGACATGTAACCTAAGCTATGTGACTGCAAGTGGAAGCTACTGATCTACACAATGAGCCGGAGCTTTTCCCAGCAAACAAGAGGGCCCTTTTCAAGGAAAAGGATGTGGGACAAGGAATATTGCTATGAAATCCAAAGATCAGCAAAATAAGGTCGCAAGTCGAATATCTGCTTGAGGTTACAAGTTGCAAATTTTATCAGGTTGCAAGTCGCATATCTGCTTGAGGTCGTAGGTCGCACATTTACTCGAGTCGCAAGTCGTAGATTTCTTGAGGTCACAGGTCACAAAATCTACTCCGTCGCAAGGCAGCCCAACGGTCAGGGAGGCAAAAGGTCAAGGAAGCCGAAGGGGCAAGTTCTGTCCTATAAATACTTCTTTCGAGGATTGTAAAAGGATCTTTATTTTTTTTGGGACTCAAGCTGAGAACATTGTATTACCAGGACTATACAATTTTGAGTATGAATACAAGAATTTTGAAAAATCCCTTTGTGGATCTGATGTTGATATATGTGTGAGCGGTATGAGTATTATATTTTTCAGTTTCTAAACATCTTTAGAGTAATGGAACTGTATCTTTAATTCATATCACATTTGCATGATAGTTTATTGAATATATGTTAATGGTGGTTGAGTTCATTTCGCTTTCTTAATGAATGTTAATGACTTTGTTTATTAGCATTTGTGTTATCATTTAAAACTTTCAGGAAGTGAAGGGAATTTTTTCCATAAAGAATTGTTTCTTTTGTGGTCAGAACAGCTTACAAGCATGACCCTAATGATGTGTTGTTAGCAACACTTCCTTCGGCACTTATGCTTTATTATTTCATCTCACTACACATAGTGTTATATGTAAATTTAATGCATCAATAATATGTCTTGTATCATATAATTAAGTGTGTATCCATAGGTTTATAGAGTTTAAGTGAGACCCAAAGAAAGGAGAAATCAGTGATAGCCGGACCCACACCCCGGGCGGGATCCCTATTCCAAACGGTTCAAGGTCTAATTGGGAATTTTTACTGGGGAGATCCCCTGCTATTGGGAAGATATATTTTCACATCAACACAACTATTATTAGCTCTTAATAATAATCAGGCTCTAAACAACAACTTATTCTCTTGGAGCACTTCAGTTCAGTGCACAGATGTGGCATAGCAGGTGACAGAAGGAATTACTCTATTCCTGAGGGTTTACTAGAGCTAATGCATGGAGGACTCAATTAGAACTCAAGTGGCAGAGTTATGACACAGTTGGAAGAAGTAGTTATGGAGTTGTATTGAGTTTAACTCAGTTAGACTCAACTGAGCTAGTTATATCTAGTCTAATTGATTGATACACTAGTGAGAGTGGAGTTAATTAAATAGTTAATTAATTCATAAATAATAACTCATTAATAAACTGAAGAATACATCAGTTAACTATAGTGCATGGCAGTTTCATTCGAGACAAGTGGAGAGATAGGTGAAAGGGAAAGATAGACTATCTGTTGTGACTATAGTGATGCATTGATTGCATCACACACTCAGTGGAGATGCCAATGAGGATTGAAAAATCAAGGATGGACTAATTTGAATTCATTAAAATCCATTCTTTAGTAGAGATTGCGCAGTGGAGGTAGGCTAGCAGGTGGCAAAGATCGATGCATGGATTTGCAAGATTAGGCCTAATTAGTGTATGATGACTGTATTGTACTGAGGGCTTGTGATAAGCTTTGTAAGCTTGTATGAGATTTTCATATGATCTCCATGATACATAATATATAGTTGGGGTTTTCAGCTTCAGGCTTTCCCAATTAAAAAAAAACTCTGTTATGTGCGATTGAATATTTTTGTTTATGCTTCACATGTGTGTGCAATTAATTTTTCCGCAAAAGATTAACAAGTGGAATAGATTCAGTATCTTGCATAAAGTTAAATAGCGTGAGATCAGGTGGATCTTGGACATATGCATGCTTAGTTCATATAATTTCTACATGGTATCAGAGCGTTTTTTATTGAAGATTACAATTGTGAAGTGAGTTTGTGCTGGTGGACAATTCGAATTTGCTACAAAAGATTCTTGTTGTTGAAATCGAGTATACATTGAAATGTCTTTCAACGGGTTGAGATTGGAGTATGCCCTTGATCGGAGCTCGAATTACATAGCCTGGAAGGACAAGATTGAGGCGGTGCTGGAGGATAATGGGCTAAAGGAGTTTATCGATAGCGATGTTCCTAAGACGAGATCTAGCGATGCTGCATTACTTGATGCATGGAAAAAGAAGACTAAAAAGATGAATTAGGGGAATTTTGAGGTCTAAAGTGGGCCTCCTAAAGAAATTATAAAAGAATAGTGGAAAAAATCAAATAATATTTGATGACATCATCAAATTTTAGAGGGAAAAATGAAAAAACTACTTTTTCAACTCATATTTTCAACTTATCTCCCAAAGTTTTTACTCAAATTTCGAGTGGGAGTACTCGTTGGATGTGAAATTTAATTCCTCATCCAAGGAGTACCCATGTTGCATACTTTCGATGGGTCCTACTACACGAAAAATGAGAAATACATAAAAAAATGTGATTGTAATCACGTTTTTTATGTATTTCTCATTTTTCGTGTAGTAGGACCCATCAAATGTATGCAACATGGGTACTCCTTGGATGAGGAATTAATTTTTTCATCCAATGAGTACTCCCACACGAAATTTGAATAAAATTTTTGGGAGATAAGTTGAAAATATGAGTTGAAAAAATAGTTTTATTATTTTATTATTTTATAATATTTTTACCCTTTTATTTAAAAAATGGTAAATCATCCCCCATGGTTGACATCATCATCTTGAATCCTATTGGTTGTTATAAAGTTTATTTTTGTTGTACATTTTTCTTAGGAGGCCCATTTTGGACCTCAAAATTCCCCTAATGATCCTAATGAGGAGGTTAAATTTGGAGAGGTGTGAAGGACCATTGTGTCTAGCCTTCCGCGGGAAATCCCTCCATTATTAATGTGAAGGTTTGACGGACATATTCCAAAGTGTTAGAGGAAGTTGGTGCTTAAAGACAAGCTCAGAAAAAAAAATGGAGAAAGGCGACAATATGCCAAAATACCTCACGAAGTTTGTCCCATATGAGATGAAATGGGAAGTGTGGGGGTTACTGTTGATGAAGAAGACTTGGTGAGCTTGGCTCTCCTTGGGCTTCTGAAGAGTTGGCATAGCTACGAAGACTCTGTCAATGGATGGGAGAAACTGCCAAGATGGGAGCGACTTTGGTTAGATCTTGTGCAGGAGGAGATAAGGCAGGGTACCAGGGATGGCTCTTCATTGAAGAATGAAAATGAAGAGAATTGTGCTTTGGCTACCAAAGCAAGGAAAGGGAAGGGGAAGAAATCTTCTTCTAAATCTAGTGCGAAAGGTAAGAAGCAAGACTTGTCCAAAGTGAAGTGTTTTCACTGTCACGAGCATGGACATTTCGCCACTAACTATCCACAGAAGAAGAAGAATAAGCAGGCTGCTGGATATGCAGCTGGAGAGGCCTTGGGCTCGCAATTTGAGCTGGATTTTTCCTTGATCGCATGCTTGGTTTCAAGCTACATGGGATCGGTGTGATATCTTTACAGTGGTGTGTCTTTCCATATGATGGGAGACAAAGAGTTGTTTAGTGACTTGGAGGAGAAGGACCTCCAGATGCATATGGAGATAGGCAACGATGGTCGGTACAGTGCAACTGGCATTGGGACCATTACCTTTGAGATGGATTCTGGTAATACATTCTTCTTGAAAAATGACATGCATGTTCCAGGTCTGAAGAAGAACTTGGTCTCAGTCGCAATGCTGGAAGACAAGGGTTATGATGTTGTTTTCAGTGAGGGAAAAGCCTTCCTTCGACATAAAACAATGAGTCAAACCAAGAAGATAGGGGTTAGAATTAATAATCTATACAATCTAGAGGTATATGGTTGCGCTGCAATGGTGGGAAAAGTAGAAGAAGTGGTGAGCCGAGATGAGGGCGAATTATGGCACAGGATATTGGACCATCTTCACCATGGTGCTTTGAAAATTTTGCAGCAAATTTCTACTCGACTTCCAAGGGTACTCTTCCGTAGTCAGATTAGTGCAAGGGATGTACCATGAGTAAGTTTATGAAGACCACCTTTCATGAGAAGGAGAACCATGCTTCGGTGATCCTGGAGAGAATTCACACAAACGTGTGTGGACCATTCTCGGTTGCTTCAACAGCAAGACACGGGTATTATGTGATATATGTTGATGATTATTCTCGTAGATGTTGGATCTTCTTCATGCAGAATAAGAGTGAAACATTCTCAATGTTTTGTGAGTTCAAGGAATTGGTGGAGGAGTCATGGAAGCAAGTGAAAGCTCTAAGGAGCGATAATGGTGGTGAATACATCTCGGGTGAATTCAAAGACTTCTGTAGCAAAGAAGGAATTCTAAGAGAACTCATAGCACCTCATAACACACAACAGAATGGGGTCATGGAGAGAAAGAACAGAATGATCATGGGTGCTGCACGAGCGATGCTGACTAGGGCTTACCGATGCACTTGTGGGCAAAAACATGCAAAACAGCAGTTTATGTGAAAAACCATTGTCCTCATAGAGTACTTGGCATGAATACACCTAAGGAAGATTTCACTGGTAAGAAGCATGATATTTCTCATTTGAATATTTTTGGCTCACCTGTTTACATTCATGTGACGAAGGATGCCAGGAAGAAGCTGGAGCCGCCAACAGAAGTTGGGATATTTTTGGGGTACACGGAAACACCCCACAACTATCGTGTGTATTTTCCAAATAGTTGGATGACTGTTATGCGACGGGATATAAAATTCAATGAGTTGAAAGCCATGAAGTTGTCACTTGAGAGGGAGCTACACTTGCATGCAGAGGAGGAACTTCTTATTCCCAAAGATGAGCCTTTGGATGTGGATCAGCCACAGGAGGAGATTCATGGAGTGGAGGAGTCCACTCATGCAGAACCAAACATCAGACAAGGCATCAAGCGTACCACAGAAGCTGAGAGACTGAAGGTGGATGCGGCATAGAATGTAGCAATCCCTACATCACAGCGCAAACAGAGACAACCACCTGACCGATATACTGGATACATGGCTCTTATGAGAAAATGTATTGTGACAGAGCCATCTTCTTTTGAAGAAGCAACACAGGAGCCCACATGGGTAGATGCCATGGTGGAGGAGTATGATTCCATTGTCAGAAACAGTGCTTGGGAGATTGTTCCAAGACCAGTGGGAAAATCATTTGTAGGATCAAGATGGATCTACAAGGTAAAGAAAGTTGTTGATGGGAGCATCGAGAAGTATAAGGCAAGATTTGTTGCCTGGGGCTTCTCACAGATTGAGCGGATTGACTATGAAGAAACCTTTGCACCTGTCACACAATATTATTCCATACAGACCATCCTTGCTCTCTCAGCGCAAATGGGTTGGCACATTCATCAGATGGATGTGAAGACTGCGTTCCTTAATGGGTGTTGGTCACTTTAATTGTTTATTAATTTAAACAATTCAAGTGCTACATAAATTGTCAACCCAAGGAAGTCTGCTTATTTCAAAGGAAATCACACACTGTATATTCTCAATCTCAATAGCAATGAAATGTTGTAGTAAAAATTACACTAATCACACCTTGCTCCAAACAAACTGAAGTCTACTTGAGTTACAGCAAAGGAAATCCTTCTATTGCAGACAATCATTAAAAGAATCCTGGATTACATTAAAAAGACAACGATCTAGGAAAGAAAATCAATCTGCAAAAGGAAAGACTAATTATGCTATAACAGAGAACATGACCCTATTCCCCAAGTAGGAATATTCAGCACCTGTTTCTGATTACCAAGCTTTCACACACTCATTCTATAAACCAATTAAAATAATCCAAAATTATCTAGAAATGGATTATAGGAAAACAATGCAATAAGTAATGGAAACAAAGTTTCAACAATAGATAACTGAGTTCTGATATTACATAAATGATTCAACAAATAGAGTTTTAAAAAGGCGCAAATGAAAAGAAAAATAAATGAACTACAAAAATAAATGGGTGAATCTTGTGAAGAAGGTGGGCCCTTCCCTTCTCACAAGATTCCCCAAGAGATGGAATTAAAACAAAATGCTCAGAACAAGCTTTTATTCATCTGTCGAAAGTAACATATTACAAAGGAATTACGTTCTGTTTAGAATAAACCTCCCAGAATCTCTAAATTCATCCCTCTAATGCTGATGTCTCCTCTTTTTAAAGAGGAGACATCTATTACAATTGATTTACATTATAGAAATCCTATTTTTAACTCAATCGAATCTTCTATACTAAAATAGGGTCCTTTTGTTCTTCCATAGCAAAATGTTGTTGCAATGGTTACTATAGTACTAGCTTCAAAGTGCAATTGTTACGGCTAGTGGAACAGCTTCCTTACTTGTCTTTTCTTGTTGTTGTCATGCCTAAAATGCTGCTTCAAAATCGCAAATCATAGGTTGTTTCAACAACGAGATTTGCGTACTGTTTACTGTTTTAGCAACAGACTGTGAACTGTTTCAGCAACGTAGTCTTCAGACAGTCGTGATAAATTAACTGCAATCTTCAAACTGTTTTAGCACTATATATCCTCGATTAATGATTAAATATGAAAGTAATGTAAAATTATATGTAAAACAAATTAAATATATAGTAAAGAGAAGAATATTATATACCTTTGGAAAAATGGATAAAATTAATAGTGCAAGCTTTAAATATGGATTGAGAAAGAGTGGAATGATAACAAAATGTATGGTAAAAATTGTACATTATGGGGTCCTAACATCCCCCCCAACTGAAAGAGTTGCATGTCCTCAGGAAACTTTAGTCTGAGTTTGAGTCCGGATACTGGCTTTTGGCACGCAAATTACTTATGCAGTAGCTATGGAAGGTGCTATCTGTTAAAGCTCTGAATCCTTGCACATTTTGCAATCTCTGCCAAGCTGCTACTTCATCCTTGTTAGCCAACCTATAATGAGCATGATATTATTCTGCTGGCATCCATAAAATGGGAAAATGAAAGTGGTGCCCTATCCAATTCTCAGCACATTGCTGAACACATCTGATATAATTGGGTACTCTAGACAATGCAGTTTCAAGGTTGGTAGGGCTAAAAGGATTATACTCCTGCCTCTCCTTAGAGGATTGTTGCCAAAACATATTTTTTGCTCTTAAAGCAGCAGTTTCTTTGACCCTAATGAATTGGTGACAATCATGGAGTACTTAAGCCTGTAATTGTTGTATGTGTTCAATCATCCCTGGCTTCCGCAAAAATTAACGATATTTAGCCACAAAGATGGCAGGATTCTGAGGTTCTGGCCTTATCTAGAGAAGGTGGTTTTCTTCATTGTGCATGGTTGCAAGAAAAGCAGTCTGCCATGTGATTTGAATAGCAAGAAAAGAGGCAAATGCCCTGATCTGAATATCACCAACCAGAGGGTTAATATTAATCTTTCTATTTTCAGGGATATCTTCATTATGGAGGTACAACTCACATAGTAAGTGTTGATCACTTGAGGAGGCTTCTGTAAATGTTTTCAAAAACTGTTCGGATGTAAGAACCTCATGGGGTCTTCTATCCTTAACTTCTTTTAACTGAAAATAAACAAGGAATTCTGAGAGAAATAAAGAATAGTTTAGAGATGGTTTCCTAGTGGCCAATAATTTTTGTACTAGTTGAAACATTAAGAGCAGTTTTCCTTTTAGCTCTTTATTCTCTTTCTTGTAAACTCTAAAGTGCTAGTGATCCAGGTGGATATTGGTGGCCACCCGCCTATTCCACTTGGGGCCCCACCATTGTCTCTTTCAGTTTTTCAGTTTCAGCACAATTTACTATTTTTAGCAGTTTTTTCGGGTCCTGAACTTTCAGAGCCGTTTTGAGGCCCTAAACAACATTTTTTGGGCATTGCACCTGTAGCGAATATCATTCTGTTTCAGAATTATATTCATGGAGAAAGGTTTAGTCCTTGGATAAATCTTTCTAATGATGTATCATGTGCGTCAAACAAAGATAGTATGCCAAAGTTACATCCCTGGGAAGTTGAAACACCAATTTACCCAAACGGGGCCCATAGTTTTGGCGCTTCATCTCCTAGGGTTAGGTTTTTAGATGTTTAGGGTTCTCCATTGTTTCTCAATAATAAATAGGCCCTCATTGTAACTCATTTCAGAGGCCTGTAGCCGCCACATCTCTCCTCAGAGATAGCTACCAATGCCCTAGCTAGTTTTATTTCCATTTTGTATGTAAGAAAATTTCAGTTCTTTGATATTAATGAAATAAAGTGTTATTTCCACTGCATCTCTGTATTTATGGTTATGTATTTATTCTGTTGTGTTCCTGCATAAATCCGGATCAGTGGTATCAAAGCGATCTGCTTTTTCTCGATCTTTCTTTGCATGTCCCCAATGAGGTCGGGGTATAAGGAGTTAGGGATCGATCTGGTGGAACCTTTACAAGATCAGCCTCGCAAACCCCGACGAACGCCCATGGGGGACGAAAAGAAAGATGAGGGAGCAGGATATCCTATCAAAAATATTGCTTGAGGAGGCCCTCGAAAAACAAAGGAACGCGATGATGGATAACTTTGCCCAGATCCTTCAATGGCTTCCCATCGGCGGCACATCGGCATCCAGCAGCCACTCTGGAGGTGCGACTCCTTTTTAGGTACAAGTAAATTTTGACATTCCCATATTTGAGGGTCAAATAGATGTAGATGGTGTAGATATATGGTTGAATCTATTAGAAGGATATTTCTCGGTTCATGACTTTTGTGACAGGGAGAAGATTATTTTTGCACTCCTAAAAGCTGCCCCCCATGTCAAGGACTGGTGGGAAACCCACTGTGAGAAAAAGGACGAGATAGAACCCTCTCTATTCTCGGCCATACCCACTTGGAATTCTTTCCGAGACACCATCAAGGAACAATACTATCCTGTGGGGAGCTATGAGGACAAGTGCATATAATGGACCATGCTGCGACAACAAAGGGATCAAGATGTGCATGAGCTAATGAATCTGTTCCATACCCTGCGCACCAAGTTGGGTATCAAAGATTGGAAGAAACATACAGTACTAGTATGTGATTTCTGCACGAGATACATTCGAGGAGGAGGAAATGGAGTTCCTCGACATCTCCTCGCTTGGTACGGCATACCGGTATGCTGCCAAGATTGAGCAGAAATTCAAACAGAAGAAGCGAGACTTTGGATCTGCGAATCAAAAGCAAGGGAAAGGTGCTCCCAAACTATAGAACAAAGGACAGAGCCAAAGCATGGGGACTCAAGACAACCTGTCGAAGCCATAAGCAAAGAACAACACCGCAAATCCAAAGAAGGACACGGGAAAGTGGTGTGAGTTCCATAAGAGCTCCACTCACAACACAAGTGAGTGTCGGGCCAAGCACTCGCTAGTGGCTGAGATGCGGGCTTCTGAGTCAGATGCATGCTCCGACTCTGAATCAGAACCTGACAAGGGGAATGACAAAGGGAAATAGATTAATGATGCGGAGCCCAATGCCACTATTGCCACTACAAAGATCCAGAAGGAGGAACCAGAAGATTCGAAGGAGGAGGAACGTCTCTTCCACTCCCAGATGTGGGTAAAGGGCTCCCCGGTACAGTTCATTGTCGACAATGGGAGCCAAAAGAACCTCATTTTGGAAAACGCCGTGAAGTGGTTGGGCTTGCTGACTACAGCTCACCCACATCCATACACCATCGGGTGGCTTCACCAAGGACGAGATCTTCGCGTCAGCCAACAGTGCTGCCTTCCCTATAGCATCAAGCCCTTCATGGATGAGTTATTATGTGACATTGCTCCTATTGATGTTTTTGATGTATTATTAGGAAAACCATACTTGTGGAAGTGTCATGCCGTGTATGAGTCTCGGTCTCGTGCTGTTATTGTTACTTTGGGAAATACGTTTTATAGGATACCAGAGGTACCACCTCCTGCCACTATCTCTTTGGTTACTGCAAAACAATGCAGTAAGCTCATTTCCCAAACCAGGAAATTCGTTTTCCTGATGATTTGCCCAGGGATAATTTTAAGGATGGAAAATTATCTTGAATTTTAAAAAATTGGTGAATCTCACTAGTCCGCAATATGCAAACTATAAAATGTTTATTGATGTATTTGTAAAATTATTCAAATTTATAATGATTTTATATATAATGTTTATACAATGTTGACGATTTTTAAGGTAAAATAATATTATATTGTAAAATTTTGGCGAATCATTTTTATAAAAAAATGGAAATTGGTGAATATTTTTTTTGGAAAAACCATGGAAAATTAGCCCACCTGCGAATATTAGCCCCTAAAATTTTCCATGGATCTGCCCCCAGGGCAAGAAGAATACTGTGGCCACGACCTCCAGACAAGGCTCCTCTGCACAACAACAACAAATGGATAAGGTTGTGGAGGAGTACGGGGACATTTTCACCTCACCCACAGGGGTTCCTCTACACTGTCAGGTCAAGCATAGGTTGGTCGGCCCCGGAGTGCGTCTTTACCAAGCGAGCGGAATCTATCGACGCATACATGCGAAACGATGAAATCAGAAGCGATTCGAGCTAACTGCAGAGAGTCTGTCCAGAGCAAAGTTCATGCATGCAGCCAGAACCGATCGTGTTGGTACAGAAGAAGGATGGGACGTGGAGACTCTGTATTGACTATTGGGTGCTGAACAAGATCACTGTCCGGAATAGGTACCCAATCCCACGGATTGATGACCTTCTGGACCAACTCAAGGTGCAAAATATTTCAGCAAGATCGACCTGAAGTCTGGGTATCACCAGGTACCAATTGAACCCTCCGATGTGTGGAAGACTGCCTTCAAAGCCAAGGAAGGCATTTTCGAATGGCTAGTCATGCCTTTCGGGTTGACGAATGCTCCCGCAACCTTCATGAGGATGATGGAAGACATCTTGTGGCCATTCACCAACTCATTTGTAGTGGTGTACTTGGATGACATTCTGATCTTCAGCCAGACTTGGGAAGAGCACCTTCACCACATCCGACAAGTCCTCCAAACACTGCGGCAACACAAGTTGTGTGTCAATTTGGAGAAATGCACTTTTGGCATGACCCAGGTTCAATATCTGGGATACATTGTTGATGAAAGGGGGTGCATGTGGATCCAACCAAGATCCAAGTCATTTGGGATTGGCCAGCCCCAACCACTATAACACAGCTTCGCAGCTTTCTGGGTCTTGCTAATTTCTACAGTAGGTTCGTGTTGGGATTTCTCTCCTTCCTTTCATGGCCCTTGAGTCGTGCAAAGAGAGGAGAAGCGAGAAAAAATTCTTTTGATGAACTTCTCCCGACGAGCCTATGAAAAATTGGTATCTCTATTCTGCCCAGTCTCCTTTTGAGACTTGCAGCAATGTTTGAAGTTGGAGACGGATGCCCATGCATATACTGTTAGAGACATTTTTACTCAGCGAGGGGACATCGTTGTGTATCACAGTGAGACATTGTCTGAGACAATTCGCAAGTATCCCACTTATGACAAAGAAATGTATTCCATTGTACAAGCCTGTCGACAATGGAAGCATTACATTTTGGGGAAGGAAACAATCATCCACACAGACCACCGGCCCCTGCAGTTCATACAGACACAAGGGAAGTTGCAGAATGATCGCCATCAGAAGTGGTCCACATATCTGCAACGGTTTCATTTGAACATCAAGTACAAGAAGGGTAGCACCAATAATGTTGTAAGCACCTCGGCCAAACCATTGATCAGTGGTACTCCACCACGCACTGTCTTGTACGGCATGAGACTTCTGATTGGCCGTTTCTCTATGAGAGTGACCCAGAATTCGGCCAAACTTACAAGGCACTCTTGGGGGGTACGCAAGTTCCAAATTTTCACCTCCAAGATGCACTTTTATGTCACATGGGACACCTTTGTGTTCCTTGAAGCGAGCGTGCCAAGATGATATGGGAAGCACACTACAGTCGAGTCGCTGGGCATTTCGGGGTCGAGAAAACAGTAGCAATCCTGCAGAAGTATTTCTATTGGCCGAACCTTCGAAAGGATGTTGAGAAGCACATTAGATCCTGCACTGCTTGTGCCATTGCCAAACCGACCATCAAGAAGCAAGGCCTATATACTCCTCTACCTACCCCTAGTCGACCTTGGGAATCCATCTCCATGGATTACATGTCGGGCCTGCCTTCTACTAAGCATGGAAATGACTGTGTTTTTGTGGTCGTCGACATATTCTCGAAGATGGCCATTATGGCGGCCTGCAAGAAGAATATCACAGCAGAAGCCACTGCTAAACTCTTCTTTGAACGAGTGTGGGTGCACTTTGGGATCCCACAATCTATCATATCAGATCGGGATAGCAGGTTCCTCAGCACATTTTGGTCCAGCCTCTAGTCAATGTTGGATACCAAGCTCACCAAGTCCACAACTTTCCATCCCCAAACAGATGGCCAGACAGAGGTCATCAACAGAATGATTGTACACATTCTGCGCATGTACAATTCAAAGCATCCACGCACATGGGACGAGAGCCTCCCATATGTACAACATAGTTATAATCGGGCTCTCCACAGTTCAATCGGCCATAGCCCCTTTCAGGTGGGCTTGGGATTCCAGCCACTATGTCCCATTGACGTAGCCATGCCATTTGCAGCTGCTCAGGCCAATTCAGCTCATGTCCAGTCTGAAGTTGAAAAAGCAATTAGCTTCATCGAGCGCATTCAACACATCTGCCAATAGGTTCATGATATCTCAGCCTAAAACAGTACCAGAGTACAAGAAGGCACTGCAGTCAACTTATAAGTGCCACACAACTTCAGTGAGCGACAAAGTATAGCTACATTTGCGGAAGACGCCTCATAAGGCCCCACCTGGCTCGCCGCTCAGTAACCAGGCCGTACACCATCACCCTATGAAATTGCCAAGGAACAATTCCTTGACTCGATGTTCCACCATTCCACCATTGCAGTCTTCAATATGGATTGCCTTCATCCCCTTACTTCCCTATCTCACCAGGCCTCGGACATTTGCAAAGAACAACTCACACCAACAGAGCTAAACCGCGACTTCATGGAACATGCCACCACATATTATATCATGGACATGAAAATAAAGAACAGTCGCCAATAGAAGATCCAAATGTATCGGGTTGTCAAAGCTGGCCAACTCCTACAATAAGAGAAGTGGTTCACCAGGGACCAAGTTCAGGAGAAGTTTCCTCATCTCATGGAGGAACTCAATGCAATAGACCATGCTTCCCTAAGAGAGGAATGATCTGGTGGATATTGGTGTACCCACCTATTCCGCCCAGGAGCCCCTGCATTGTCTCTTTCATTTTTTAGTTTAAGAGCACAGCTTTCTTACTATTTTTTATGAGTTTTCGGGTCCACAGATTTCCAGACGTTTGGGGCTCCTAAATGACCGTTTTGGGCATTACACCTCAACACATTCTAGAATTATATTCATGGCGAAAGTTGTAGTCCTCGGATAGATCTTTCTAATGATGTATCATGTGCGTCAAACAGAGATAGTATGCCAAAGTTACGTCCCTGGGAAGTTGAAACACCAATTTACCCAAACGGGGCCCATAGTTTTGGCGCTTCATCTCCTAGGGTTAGTTTTTTGGATGTTTAGGGTTCTCCATTGTTTCTCAATAATAAATAGGCCCTCTAGCCTCATTGTAAATTAGTTCAGAGGCCTGTAGCCATCACATCTCTCCTCAGAGATAGCTACCAACACCCTAGCTAGTTTATTTCCATTCTGTCTGTAAGAAAATTTCAGTTCTTTGATATTAATGAAATGAAGTGTTATTTCCGCTGCATATCTATATTTATGGTTATGTATTTATTCTGTTGCATTCCTGCATAAATCTGGATCAGCTAGAGTGTTTGCTCCCAGGTCTCCCAATTAGAATATATATGATTCTTCCAAACCAAATTGTGTCGCTGTAAGGTTTTATCTTGGGAAATAGCATACTGTTTCCTCCACTTGTTCATTATTTCCATCTCTTTCCATGGTTCAGTTTGTGTTCTGGCATTGTGGTAGGCTGAGGTGTAGTCTGAGTAGTAAAATCAGTTACAGTAGGCCAGGATACCTGTACCTTGACTTCTTTTTCTGAAATTTTTGAAGGCCCTACTGGTTCTTGTGTGATAGTAGGGTGTTCTTCTTTGACTGCAGAGGATGTAGATGCTTCCGGAATTGGAACTTGAACTATCTTATATCCTACTTGCTGATAGATGTTTCCACATTGGTAGCACATATATTCGTTATATGGATCATTTTCTATGTGTTTGTCTGCCAATGATGCTGTATGGGCCAGGGTATAAAAATTTAGCTCCCTGTCGAAGGCTTCCCTTTCCATTACCAATTCTCGCTTATAAGCTTCTAATTCTGATTTTAGAAACTCATTTTATTCTAAGAGGGAGGCCATGGTGACTGGCCCTTGTGTATTAGTTTCTTTCTCTGGAGTTGATTGTTGTGTTTCAGCTGTAGCTAGTTCTCGTGTGACAGCTAGATATGGTTCTTTTGTGGCGGCTACTGGATGAGTAGCATCTTGGCTGTCTAATTTTTGCACACCAGCAGTTGTTTCTTGTGTTTCAGCTGCTAACTGAATAGCTGGTTCTTGTGGAGCAGCTACTGATTGGGTAGCTGTTCTTGTGGGACAGCTACTTGTTTTGTAGAAAATAATGTCATATTACCCTGGGCATTTGGTTCCTGTGTTTCAGTGCCACGGGCGAGACAGGTAATAATTCCGGGGTTTGGAAGGGTGGTGATGAATGGATTTTTAAAAAAATGGCTGCGGGGTCAGGGGTAATAGGAATGGTTTCTGCTTTAATAGACGACCTCATTAGTCTCCTAGGTAAGAAAGAAAAAAAGCAGTAGTTTGCTTTTTCTTTTCATGAGAGGGTTTTTCCCTAGGAGAAGGGCTATCAGAGGAGGTAGTTGCTTTAGTTACGGCCCTTGTTTATCTTTTTGATAGGGAGGTGGTTGTAGTTTGCCTTTTATTTTTATGACCAAAGGAAGATGGTGGTGTATCGGCCTGAGATTCATCACTGGAAATGTGGACGGTAGGATCAGATGACTTTGCTAAGTGGTGAGATGGACTTGGAGAAAGGTTAATTGGATTAGTTGGTTCTGTGGATGGAATTGATGGGGAATCAGGAATATTTTCTGGTTGTTGCTCGTGGGAACTTTCAGGAACTTCTTGAGGATTTTGAGCAGCTTCTTGAGGAATTTCAGCAACTTGCTCAGGGGGTAGGGGTAGGTTGTTTAGAGGAGGGTTTTGTTGAGAAAAACACCTCTGAATCAGTAACTGAACAAGGCGGTGATGGGTGAGGGAAAGGAGTGGGAATTTTACCCGTCTACAATAATATGACATATTTCTAATTCATCCAAGTAAATAGTAAGGAATGTTTACTAGTCTACCATGTCGTAAATGGTTTAATAAGACAAAATCATGCTGATAGACTACCTGATAGCGACCTTCACAAGTGAGATAATTCTTGACGAATTCAGCGAATTTCAACCAAGGAGGTAGCAATGAGTGAAGTCCAACACCCCGGCCTTTAATCTCGACGTGTTTTCCTGGTAGAAGAAAGTCCTGTTGTGCATTCAGAATGATGTGATTTCGACTAAACCATCGATTACCAGTGACCGGCAGACCTGAAACTTGTGCTATGTCACCTTCTGAAACCGAAATTCGAACTCCCTGGACAGTAGAATGGTCTTCCTGAAGATTTTGTGCGAATTCCAGGACCTACTGTGGATCGAACTCTTGAAGTCTCTCAAAATATCCCACCCATCCTACCTGCTGAAAAATCTGGTATGCGTCTGGGAAAAATTCAAGCAGAGATATCGAGTCGGGCTCATGTCGAATAGCCGGTCCTCCCATAGTTAACCAGCTTTGGTAAAATGCAGAGGCAAAGAGTGAAGTTACCGGACTTTGAACAGAGTAAAATTTGCGAATGAGAACAAGGAGTAACGGTGAAGAGGCGAATTAATGTGTAGTGTTAGCCCCCCATAATTTTTTTGACAAGCAAATAGGGGGCTAAATTGTTTTTGAGCCTTCAAGGAATGCATTTCCCCTGAAAACACATCATCCTTGAAGCCTCCTTGTGCCTTTTGTCCTTTGATAAAATCCCCTTTGCTCCGATGATCCGATTGCTCCGATCTGCGATTGATCGTAACTCCCCTCCGATCGCGTTCCCCGTCGATTGATCGCATCGCACATCCTCCCGATTGCGATTGTGATTACCTCCTGATCTAATCCTGACCGTCCATCCTCCCGCCAATCCGGTGGCCCGCGCTAATCGCAAATTATCGCAATCGCAACATCTGTGTAGCATCCCCCGATCGGTCCACCACAAATATTTGCAATGCGATTGATCGCATCGCATGTTTCCCCCTCCGATCGCAACTCCTCTCCCCGACTCTCCCGATCGCATCGCAGCTTTCTATTCTCCCGATTGCGATTTCCCTCCAGCTCTGATCTCCGATTGCGATTGTACCCCAAGTCCCACATCCGTGGCTCCGCTTCATTGTTTTTACCTATTTTCCTTTGTAATTTGCTCAAGTGAAGACCTTTGAGCCTTTACACTATTAACCATTTCTTCCGCCACTCCCCATTATTTCCACCGCTCCCACAAGCCTCCGAAGCATTCCTCTGCCACCACTGCCCGGGTTTGTAACAGATTCATTTTATTGTATAGATAGCACAGAGAGGCCATTTCAACATTTTCTAGTGGATCAGCGGAAGAGATTTAAAGGGCATTAATGCCTGTTATTGATATAATTAATTTTTAACCCTGCATTCAAAAGAAAAGGCGCAGTTTGAAGATTTAAACACACTGTCAAAGTCTTATATGTGTTTAATATCAGCAAAGTACTCTTCTCCAGACAAAACACCTTCCTACAAGAAATCTCCATGCCCCCTTGAGCCCTTAAACGTATGTTACAGACATAAGCTTCTTTAAGAGTGTCTAGACAACAGTTATTGAGGTATGGAGAGACCTGTAGATTTTTATCCATGTCCTTTATTCCAGAAGGCTACCACAGAATTCTAGACGCCAGAGGAACTTTGAATAAACATCAGAGGTCAAATCTCGACCTGACAGAGGCCTCCCATGCAACCTACAAAGTACTACAGCACCAGAGTGCATCAAAGCCATTCCAGAGATAAATGCCGAGAGTTAAAATAGAATGGGCTTTGGCCCTCTCTTTCTTTTCTGAGTTTAATGTTTCATTTAGTTTCCACCTACCTCCTTGGCTCATCTTCTGCTATAAAAATCATAAGAAAATATTGTAATGGGGGTTTGGGCAGTTGTTTTTCGGCTGTTGTCGTTGCTGTTAGAGGGATTCATTTTGGACTGTTAGAACAGTCTTAGGAGGGAGTAGCAGAGTAGTTTGTATTGTAATAGGCTGGGAGGAGAAGTCTGGACTGTATTAGCCATTGAGCTCAGTGTATATGACTAGTTTTTCATCATTAATCAAGCACATTTCACAGGATCTTGGTCTATTACTATTGGTGATGTTTTTCTTACTTTGTTCATTAAATTTCATGTTGTTCGTTGTTCTACTGGCTTGCATCAGAAATTTGGCATAGGATTTTCCCTTTTTAGGCAACCTATGCTTCTACTCTCCTTGCCTTAGATGTTTTCTGCTTAATGTGTTATCTAAGGGTTGGTTTCAGTTAATTCAACCAGTGTAGTGGATGTCATTGCCTGCTAGCTGATGTATGGATTAAATGAATCTGTCCTTAGATGTTCTTGTTGGGTTTAAGCTAGAATATTTGGGAACACTAGGGATTAGAGTTAGCCCTATCCACTAGGATCCTTGTGCGACCAGCTGGCCTTTCTAAGATATCTTTGTTAAACTTATCTCTGTTTTTCCTTTGGAGCATGCTAAAGATGACCTGGAGTTAAATGACCTCTGGTCTGATCTAAAAGATGCCCCTTCGTCCCTTCTTTGAAAGATGCCTTCGAGTATGTCCAAGCAGGTCTGGAGTTAAATGACCTCTGGCCTGATCTATAGACAGAAATTAGGTTTCTTTCCTTCTCTCACTTTCAATCCTTAATGTTTCCACCCCATCATCTATCTAAAAGATCCTTTAGTGTAGATTACTTGCCCTCTGAAAGCCTTGGCTAGTTGTTGCAAGTAATTTTCCTTTCATGACTCCATAGCCCAATGGATGGCACTTTCTTGACCTATCCTCTTTGCTGAAGCATCCTGCTGTTTTGTTCCTTTCCTCCCATCACTTTCTCAGTCCATGATCTCATGACCAACTCAGCAACCAACCAACCAAATCATTTTAAACCCCCTTTGTGCTTCATACCTAGCCTAACATCTCATTTGAGCTTTCAAAGATATATCATTCTTTGTTCTATTGGAGAGATCCCTCTTCGGGTCCAGGAGGGCTAGATCCTAGGGCCCCAAAGTGGTTTGATGTTGTCTTATCTTTTGGTATTTCCAAATCTGCCAAAACATAGGAACCCCAACATGTAGGAGTAATGACGTTAATTGGCATGCTGTGAAATGATGGCATATAATTTCAAAATCCCCCCCCCCCCCAAACTATGGTGAAATGATGTTTTTAAGTGTGCAGAGATTGTGGTCATAATGAACAAAATCTTCTCTTTAAACCATAGTTTAATTGTATTTACATAAAATTTACATACCTTGTATTTACCTTTGATTCGTAGTTCGAAAAAAATATATAGTGCTTGTTTATAATGGCTCAATAGTCATGGAAGAACTTTGGAACTCTTTGAAACATAAGGGAGATCATATTAGAGATCTGCTTGATCATAAAAAGGCAATGAATGGACAGAATTCACACAAGGAATAAAGGAAATGAAAATGAAGGACTGAAGAAGTTGCATAGTCATGTTTTTAGAGGAAGAAATGGTGTTTCAACAACGGAAAAATGAATGAAATGATGTTGAAAGTGGTGTTTCAGCAATGGAAAAATAGGGAAAGTGTTGCTAAGGAGTGATGATTTAGCAGTGGGAAAATGGGGAAAAATATTTGCTGAAGAATGGTGTTTTAGCAATGGGAAAAAAAATGGGAATGATATGAAAGGGAAAAGGGAATAAAGGGAATGAATAATGAAATTTTACTGGGAGATGGGGAAATGAATTTAAGTGAGGGAAGCAAAGCTTCTCAAAATGAAGCTTGGATCTTCTTGTGGTGCAATTGTCCTTCCTTGGTAAGCCCTTCCTTGATCAAGAATCTGCAAAATAATCATTTGTAACATGCCAACCCTTGACAGGGATTATTAGTTTAAGAAATCTAATCTAATACTAAAAATACAGTGCAGAAAACAATTAAATGTAGTGAGGAGCAAAAGACTCCCCTAAAAAGAGATAATGTGCATCTGCCATGCAAGTGGCCTTAAAATCTTCTTTAGAAATAGGGCGCTAGTACAAAACGAAGCTGATGGCCATTTACTAATAGTGGTATTTTAGAGTCATCAATTGTTAAGAGACTTACTGTTCCATTGGGAAAAAAATTATCTACTTCATAGGGTCCCAACCATCTTGTACGTGGCTTCCCTTGAAAGTTTTCAAATCGAGAATCATACAATAAAGCCCAATTACCTTTTTGGAACTACTTGTGCTTGATGATTTTATCGTGCCACTTTGTTCTTTGATGTTGGATCATAGTTGTCTGATGAATGGCATCTAATCTATTTTCATCCAGTTCATGAAGCTACTGCAACCTGGCTGTCTGTACATCAGTCAAATCAAGGTTAACAGCTAAAGCAGTCCTTAAGGTTTTAATTTCAAATTCCAAAGGAAAAAAAACACTTTTACCATAAACCAATTCGTAGGGAGAAAAACCTGTAGTATTTCTCCAGGTAGTTCTGTAAGCCCACAGTGCTTCAGGGAGCCTTTGAGACCAATCCTTCCAGTTATCCTTCACTTTTTTGGTTAGAATGACTTCTATTACTTTGTTTGTACTTTCCACCTGCCCATTGGCTTCAGGGTGGTATGGTGTATTCATTCTATGTGGAATGTGATATTTATGAAGGGTGGTTTTGAAACCATGAGAATTGAAAAGAGGTCCTCCATCTGTAACTAGCTCTCTAGGGATTCCAACTCTAACAAAGATTTCTTCAAATAGGAAAGCTAGAACAGCTTCTTCATTAGCTCTAAGAAGTTCTTTAGCCTCCACCCATTTAGTCATGTAATCTGTGCAGACTAATATATAAACTCTTTGATTGGATGGAGAATTAATGGGTCCTATAAAGTCTAAGGCCCATCTTTCAAATGGTTCAAGTATTACCTGGGGGTTTAATGGCATTTCATCTCTATGATTAGGTTGACCCATTCTCTGATAGCTATCACAAGCCCGAACATATTTCTTTGCATCCTTAAAGAGCGAGGGCCAATAATAACCCATCTTAAGAATTTTATGTGCCGTTCTCTTATCAGCAAAATTCCCTCCGCAAGGGCCATCATGACAAGATTTTAGTATATCATACACCTCATCCTCTCTAATGCATCTATGAATTTCATGATCAAGTCCTGTATAGAAAAGACACCCACTTATCCAGCTATACCGATCACTTTGTTGAATGATTTTTCTTCTCTCACGATGTGATAGGTGTGATGGTAGCTTCCCTGCAACCAAATAATTGGCAATGTCTGCATACCATGGTGAGTGAGCACATACTGCAAATAAATAATCATCAGGAAAGGAATCATCTACTGGAATATTATGATCAGTTTTTAACCAAGGAAATTAGCAATAACATTTTCTTTACCTGGTCGATCTACAATTGTAATATCAAAATCTTGTAATAACAATAAATATCTGGTGACTCAAGCATTTGTAACGGATTTTTCATTAAATACTTAATGGCCGAGTGATCAGTATGGAAAAAAGTAGAGTAACCAGTAATGTAATGTCGAAATTTATTAATAGCATAAATTACTGCTAAAAATTCCTTTTCGGTAACTATATAATTAAGCTCAGCAGGGGTCATATTCTTACTGATAAAGTAGATAGCATAAGGAAGATGGTTTTCCTCTTGTCCAAAGACAGCTCCAATTGCAGTATCTAAAGCATCAGAAGATATATGAAAGGGAAGTGCCCAATCAGATCCTCTCAAAATAGGAGATGTGGATAACTGATGCTTGAGTTCTACAAAGGCCTCCTGGAAAAGATTAGTCCACTTAAATTCAACATTTTTCATAAGTAACACAAATAAAGGAGAAGCAATTTTGGAATTTTTTATAATAAATCTCCTATAATATCCAACATGTCCTAGAAAACTTCTCACATCAGTTTGTGTTTTAGGAATAGGAAGGTTCTGAATGACTTGTATTTTGGATGGATCTCCCTGAATTCCTTGAGATGAGATAAAATGTCCAAGAACTACTCCTTCACTCATCATCATATGACATTTTTCGGTGCTTAAGGAGAGGTAAGCTTGTATACATCGTTTAAGTACTTTCTCAAGATTTTGTAATGCATCTTCAAAAGAGACACCATAAGGGATAAAGTCATCCATAAATATTTCCATAGAGTCATTCAGCATATCAGAAAAGATTCTTATAACTGCCCTTTGAAAGGTTTTTGGTGCATTACATAGTCCAAATGGAAGAACTATATAGGCAAAAGTTCCCCAAGGGCTAGTAAAAGTGGTCTTATCTTGGTCTTGGGGTGCAATTCTAATTTGGTTATACCCGCTAAATCCATTTAAAGGAGAAGAATTTCTTCCCTGACAAACTATCCAACACCTAATCGATGAATGGTAAAGGAAAGTGATCCTTTTGAGTGGCTTTATTTAAGGCTCTATAATCTACACACACTCTCCATTTCCCATTTTTCTTAGGAACTATTACCAATGGGGAAACCCATTCACTATCAGACATAGGGTATATAAATCCTGCATTAAGAAATTTCTGAAGTTCCTCTTTAACAATTTCTCCTAAATTAGGTTTCATTTGTTGTTGGGGTTGACAGACTGGTCGACATTCTTCCTTGATATAGATACGGTGAGTACATAATTCAGGGGAGATTCCCTTCATGTCTGTATAGTCCCATGCGAATGCTTCCTGATTTTTAAGCAGTAACTTCATTAATTGTTGTGTTTCAGCAACTGTCAGATTAGGATTTATGTTCAGTGTTTTTCCAGGTTTGATTTCTACTGTTATGATTTTAGAAGAGATGGTAGTTGATGTTTGAGGTTGATATTCAGATTTAAGCTTTTCCTGGGTATCTAATTCCAAGAGTGCAACCAATTGATTATGTGTTTCAGAAATCACAAAGGAGGGTTCACAAATAAAATTATTAATTACTTCATCCTCAGTGGTATCTTTAACGTTTAAAGCTTGTCCGATAGTCAAAATCAGTTGGATAGCATTATCATCATAGTCCATCCATACAGAATTCTCATTATTAATCATGGGTGTAGCATGAGGGTAGAGAGTAAGCTGTTTAGTTTCATATCCATTGGAAATTTTCATTGAACCGGATCTGCAGCTGATAAAGGCATCGGCTGTGGCTAACCAAGGCCTTCCTAGAATTAGAGGATGTCCCCCCAACTTTGTTTTAGTCTGTAACACCACAAAGTCAGCAGGGTAATTCCAGGACTCAACTGAGATAACTAAGTCTTCAATAACTCCTTCTGGTTTGATTGTAGAATGGTCAGCTAACTCTAGAATGGTTGGTGTATCTCTGATTACATTCTTTAGCTATAACAATTGTGAAGTTTCAAGAGTCATAATGTTTATAGAAGCACCTAAATCTACCAGAACTTGAGGGATTATTGTTTTACCAATTTGGACTGTCACAGTAGGATGGCTGAGGTCACCATCTTTAACCGGAGGAGCTTTACCAGACATTAATGCAGATAAATCTCCCATAACATGGATTGTAAGGGGATCTTTAGTTTTCCTACCGGGTTTCTTAACACAAATATCTCTCATGGTTCTAGCATAAATCGGTACATCTCTTGGTTCCTGTAAGAGTGGAATTTTAACATACAGATTCTGCAATTCCCCTAAAAGATTTAAATCAGAAGGCTCAGGCATTCTAGTTAAAACTAAACACTCAGGGAATGGTGGCTCTGCTGTTTCAGCACCCTTATTAGAGGGTAGTTGTACCTCTTTCTGTGAATCATGTTTTTCAATTTCTTCTTTATCAAAATCAGAAGAGGTAACATCATCGATAATGGCTTCAACTATTTTCCCAAATCGTAGATGAATGTCATTACATTGTGCAGGGAAAACAGGAAATATAGGATGGTTCTGAATATCAATAACTTGCACAGCTTTATTATTGGGGTTAGTATTGGGTTGTATAGGTAGCTGGGCTCTCATCATTTGATTATTTGGTGGAGCACCTGATGGTAGAGGAAGTGGTTGCTGAATTTGAGGAAATTGAATCGGAAAAGGGAGTTGTTGACCCCTCTAATTCGAATTCCATTGATTAAAGTAAGATTGTTGTTGTGGAGGCCAAGGATTCCACATTGCAGGATCTACAAAGGGAGGGTTTTTTTTTTTGCATGGGTGGGTAATTCATTTGATTGAAGGGCGGGTATTGCATCTGGTTAAAGGGAGGGTAATTTTCTTGTCCAAAAGAAGGATAATTATTCCAACGATTAGAAGATGTAAATGGCATATTAGAGTTCATACCTTGTCCTCGTGGTTGCCATTGCCTTCTCTGTGTCAACAGATAGATTGCTTCAACTTCTTCTTGGGTTGGTTGCAATGCTGCTTTTATTCATGGTAAAGAAGGGCGTTGTTGCGTTTCATGATCCTTCTCACAAAGGATGCAAATTGGTATCTTGTCCAATGGGCATTCCCTTAGTGGCTGTTTATCTCTGCATTTGGGGCAAAATACAGCTAGAGCTGCTTCTGCTTTGGCTTTTTTCTTCTTAACCTACAAGGTGTCAATCTGTGAAGCAAAAGAACTTAACATTTCAGTTTTAAATTCTTCAAGTAAATTACCTATTTCGGCTCTTGTTGCTCCTCCACTGGCTGATTTCTGAACTCTTGAATATGTGGTATCTCTGTTGTTTGACCTATTCCTTGCAACTCCTCTTGAAAATATTTTACAGAGGTTAACAATTTCATCATATGACTCTTTAGATATATCCCCTTTACCAAGCATATTCAGCATATCTAAACAATCATCTCTCACCCTTTTCAGTAATATTTTTTTAATAATATCTTTACTTACATCAGGATGATTGGATCTCTGCAAATTGTATTGTATTCTTTCCACAAATTCCTCCAGATTTTCATCCTCCTTTTGTACCATCTTAAATAGTTCCTCTCTTTTTTCTTTTGTCTGGCAGTAGTCTTGATATTTAAGCAGAAATTTTTGTTTCATCTGTTCCCATGTTGTGATTACATGGCCTCTAAGACTCATGAACCACCTTAGTGCATTTTCTTTTAGTGTTGCTAGAAATAGCTTCAACTTCTGGGCATTAGTAACATAATCAGAACTTCTGCATAATATATCAAATTCAAAAAGAAATTCGTCAGGATCTTCAAAAGATAAACCATGGAAGTTAGGTAAAGCTGAAAGTGGGATATTCTTCATGGGATTTGATCCTCTAGGGAGATCACCAATAGGAAATCCCAAGGTAGAGAGAGAATTATCATCTTTTCCCTCTCATTCAGGATATACTTGTCCTCCACCGAAGAATCCTTCATTGTTCCCTTCCATTGTTTGATCTCCTACTACACTTGCTCGATCCTCGATGTTTTCTACTGGCTCCTGAATGTTTTCCACTGGATCTTCAATGCTTTCTACTGGTTCTTCAACGTTTCCTACTGGTTCTTCAACACTTGTTGCTAGTTCTTCAACACTTACTGCTGGTTCTTCAATGTTCTCAGGGCTCACAACTTCTTCTGTTTCATAATTCGATTGAGGGGAGTGTTGAGGTTTTGGCCTTCGAGAGCTCAGTCTCTGAGAAGATTCAGCTTTTGATACGATATCGTCAATAAAGGTCTTTCTTCCTCCCCTTCCTTTACCCTTGCCACCTGTAGGGTTAATTTTCTTATGGGTTCCGCGTCTTCTCATTCAATCTACACATCTGAAAGAAAAACATCAATGCTTTCGAAATCTATAATTGCCTTCCCCAACAACGACGCCAAAATGTTGGTCACTTTAATTGTTTATTAATTTAAACAATTCAAGTGCTACATAAATTGTCAACCCAGAAAATTCTGCTTATTTCAAAGGCAATCACACACTGTATATGCTCAATCTCAAAAGCAATGAAATGTTGTAATAAAAATTACACTAATCACACCTTACTCCAAACAAACTGAAGTCTACTTGAGTTACAACAAAGGAAATCCTTCTATTGCACACAATCATTAAAAGAATCCTAGATTACATTAAAAAAACAACGATCTAGGAAAGAAAATCAATCTGCAAAAGGAAAGACTAATTATGCTATAACAGAGAACATGACCCTATTCCCCAAGCAGGAATTTTCAGCACCTGTTTCTGATTACCAAGCTTTCACACACTCATTCTATAAACCAATTAAAATAATCCACAATTATCTTGAAATGGATTGAATGAAAACAATGCAATAAGTAATGGAAACAAAGTTTTAGCAATATATAACTGAGTTCTGATATTACATAAATGATTCAGCAAACAAAGTTTTAACAAGGCACAAATGAAAAGAACAGTAAATGAACTACATAAATAAATGGGTGAATCTTGTGAAGAAGGTGGGCCCTTCCCTTCTCACAAGATTCCCCAGGAGATGGAATTAAAATAAAATGCTCAGAACAAGCTTTTATTCATCTGTTGAAAGTAACATATTACAAAGGAATTACGTTCTGTTCAGAATAAACCTCCCGGAATCTCTAAATTTGTCCCTCTAATGCTGATGTCTCCTCTTTTTAAAGAGGAGACATATATTACAATTGATTTACATTATAGAAATATTATTTTTAACTTAATTTTATCTTCTATAATGAAATAGGATCCTTCTATTCTTCCATAGCAAAATGTTGTTACAATGGTTACGATAGTACTGGATTCAAATTGCAATTGTTACAGCCAGTGTAACAACTTCGTTACTTGTCTTTTCTTGTTGCTGTCATGCCTAAAATTTTGCTTCAAAATTGCAAATCACAAGTTGTTTCAGCAACGATATTTGCGTACTGTTTACTGTTTTAGCAACGAACTATGAACTGTTTCAGCAACGTAGTCTTTAGACAGTCGTGATAGATTAACTACAATCTTCAAACTATCTTAGCACTATGTATCCTCGATTAATGATTAAATATGAAAGTAATGTAAAATTATATGTAAAAAAAATTTAAATATATAGTAAAGAGAAGAATATTATATACCTTTGGAAAAATGGATAAAAGCAATAGTGTAAGCTTTAAATATGGATTGAGAAACAATGAAATGATAACAAAATGTATGGTCAAAATGGTACATTATGGGGTCCTAACAATGAGATCATTGAGGAAGAGGTCTACATTGAGCAGCCTGAAGGATTTTAGATCTTCAGTAGTGAGTCGCATGTGTGCAGGCTCAAAAGAGCATTGTATGGGTTGAAACAAGCACCCCGTGCTTGGTACACTTGGATCGATAGCTATTTCACTAGACTTGGCTTCACCAAGAGTGAGCTGGATGCAAACCTGTACCAGATTGTGGTTGAGGGTAAGCTTTTGATCATTTCACTTTATGTTGATGATTTGACACTAACAGGTGATGAATAGTTGATACACTCATGCAAGGCTGATCTTGCAAAGGAGTTTGAGATGAAGGATTTAGGCCTCCTTCATGGATTGGAAATATGGCAGCGGGAAGGTGAACTGTTTATGTCTCAAGGCAAGTATGCCTGGGAGATACTGGAGAAGTTTCACATGCAAGGCTACAAGCCTATAGACACTTCTCTTCCAAGAAATTGGAATAAAGAGGATGCTACATCGGCAGAAGTAGTGGATGCCACTGTTTATCGACAGTTGGTGGGTTCGCTCATGTATTTAGTCAATGCAAGACTGGACATATGCTATGCGGTGAACCGGCTTTCACAAGAGATGGTTAAGCCTACCAAGCTCTTTTGGAAGGCAGGCAAGCGTGTTCTGAGATATCTCAGGGGCACATTTGAGTATCGTTTATGGTATAACAAGATGGATGAGGTGAAGTTGCATGGCTTCATGGATGCATATTGGGCAGGAAGCCCAAAAAATAGAAAGATCACATCAGGAGGGATTTTCAGTATCGGATCTACGACATTTTCTTGGTACAACAGGAAACAAATATCCGTGGCACTCAGTTCAACGGAAGCGGAATACATGGGAGCAAGTCAAGCTGCATGTGAGGCTATCTGGATGAGGAAGATTCTGGTTGGTTTGTTCGTTTCACATTTAGATCCCACAGTGATACATTGTGATAATCATAGTTGCATTAAACTCTCGATTAATCATGTGTTTCATGATAGATCTAAACATATTGATATCTGATATCATCATATCAGAGATTGTGTGCAACGGAAGATCATGTTGCTTCAGTACATTCATACGGAGGATCGGGATGCAAATATTCTGACGAAGGCGCTCACCAGGAGCAAATTCGAATACCATAGAGGTAGGATCGGGGTGAAAGATAATCCCTATCTTGTTGAGAGGGAGTGCTGAGATTCAACAAGAAGATGAGCTTAGTGAAAAGAGTCGCCTTCACTAAGTGGGCCCGTAGGCTATTTTTGGTGCAAGTCTATTTTTAGACTATGTCTATTTTTAGACATGGTGATCATATTTCAGAAGTTGCAGCATGCTATTTGTGGATGGTTGGTCAAGTTGGAAAAATAGATGAAATTTTATTTTTAGAATATTGGGCGAAGTCTATTTATAGATCGTTAATCTAAAAATAGATGCATGTCGATTATTATTAGCTCTTAATAATAATCAGACTCTAGAAAACAACTTATTCTCTTGGAGCACTTCAGTTCAGTGCACTGATGTGGCATAACAGCTGACAGAAGAAATTATGCTATTCCTGAGGGTTTACTGGAGCTAATGAATGGAGGACTCAGTTAGAACTCAAGTGGAAGAGTTATGACACAGTTGGAAGAAGTAGTTATGGAGTTGTATTCAGTTTAACTTAGTTAGACTCAGCTGAGCTAGTTGTATCTGGTCTAACTGATTGATACACTAGTGAGAGTGGAGTGAACTAATTAGTTAATTAATTCATAAATAATAACTCATTAATCAACTGAAGAATACATTAGTTAACTACAGTGCATGGTAGTTTTAGTGGAGACCAGTGGAGAGATAGGTGAAATGGCAAGATAGACTATCTGTTGTGACTATAGTGATGCATTGATTACATCACACACTCAGTGGCGATGCCAATGAGGATTGTGTAGTCTAGAGTAATTCAAATTCATTTAGAGCCATTCTTCAACAGATATTGCACAGTGGAGGCAAGCTAGTAGGTGGAAAATATCAGTGCATGGATTTGCAAGATTAGGTTTGATTAGTGTATGACGATTGTACTGTACTGAGGGCTTGTGATAATATTTGTATTCTTGTATGAGATTGTCATATGATCTCCATGTTACATAATATATAGTTGGGGTTTTCAGCTTCAGGATTTCCTGGATAAAAAAAAAACTGTGTTATGTGTGATTGAATATTTTTGTTTATGCTTCACATGTGTGTGCAATTAATTTTTCCGCAAAAGATTAACAAGTGGAATAGATTCAATATATTGCATAAATTTAAATAGTGTGAGATCAGGTGGATCTTGGACATATGCATGCTTAGTGCATATAATTTCTACACTTTTTCAGGCCAAGGTCTCACTCGAAGTAGTATGGGAGGGTGTTGTAACTAGGTTTCCGCACCTTGGGAGAGAGTAGGTAATTAAGTCATATCTATAGTTGAAACTATCAAGTTCACACAGAATGAGTCTATTTGCAAGTATAATCAGCACATAACCATAACAAAGCTACTATCATTAATAGATCTGATCAATACATTCGTATCCACGTGTGCATTAGCAATTACCATTACAAAATATTATAATCGTAGCTAATTCCAGATTATAGATACATTCACAGCTCAAATAATTAACACAGATGCACTTCAGTAATAAACACGATCAATCCAGATAGCATAAAGATACTTCAAATATATTATGCATTCATTAGTATCCAAAGACCCACTTACAACCCAAACACAGCCCGTGCACACAACCTAGCGGGGTCCGCACACAGTAGGACTGAGGATCTCCATGCACACATCTAGCAGGAGTCCTTACCCAAAACAACTCAAAACAGATTTCAAAAAATCGTACTTAGAATCAATCTTATTTCTTACTTACCTACTAGACCCAAATATCTATTTATTTATAACATCGTAGCCTTTGCTATCCGATGGTCCGCAAACCGGACCCTAGAGCTACCCTTTAACCCATTAAAAAAAATTAGGGGCTTTGACCTGCCCCAAAACCACTATGCAAGACCGAATATTACAAAATTATATCAAAACGCAGCGCAGGGAACCCCGTTCCAACAACATGCATGGAACACGAGTTGCCTAATTGTGGTGGAGTTTCTCAGGAAGTGTAACAGGATTTGTAAGCTAGTATGAGTGTACAGGTGTTGCATGTGATCAATTGGATTTCATGAGATAAAACCTCATGGATTGAATTATTTTTTAGGTTTAATTCCTAATTAATAGGGGCTCAATTAACAAATGAATTATGCAAGCATTGAGGGGCTTACGTGAGGATAGAAATTGGCTAGTATGGGAATTATTTTATCACTTGGAAGAGAGATAGCTTATGTAGTAGTAGGTTGATCACAATTGTGTAAATCTATTGTAATACATCTCTATCCATTGATTAATGTAGAAGGTTGAAGGGATTTTTAGTAGAATTATTTCCCCTTGGATATATCTATGTTTATATGTGTGTGAAATTGATCTTTATCTTGTAAATTTATTTTGGAAAAGAATTAGAGTATATTTTTGTCTTGTGATTTAGTTTGAATTTCATAAGAAACTGCAAATCTATAGTAATTTATACATAGTAATCACTATACATACTTATTTTATGTAACGAGCGGTTTGAAATTTACCAAAAATACCACACCACCCAATCGTGAGAAAGGAAATTACGTCATTTTCTCCCCTCAAGAATATTTATACCAGATCAATAATTTATCAGTAACCCCAACAGGGTTGGTTTTCATGCAAAAAAAACCAAGAAATTTCAACATAGAACTTCATAAATTATTCATCTCGGACTTGAGGCTTCCACTACCTCTATGTCCATCTCAAGAACACCTTAGCGTAATGTCCTTCCCGCCCCTCACAACATATTGTGTGAGTTTTTGATTCTATCTCCTTGATTTCCCTAAGGACTTTATAAATTATATACAAGATGCATGTATATATCCAGATTCTCCTTATCTAACAATATTTTATCTTCTTTCTAAATACAAAATCCTTCCACTGTTAATCTTTTGCAGAAATTTAAAAACTCAATTGCAAACACATGAAGCAATAAAAAAAATTGCACATAACACAGTTGTTTAACGGGAAATCCTGAAGCTAAAAACCCGAACTATCATATATTATGTATCATGGAGATCATGTAACAATGTCATACAAATATTAGTACATAAAGCTCTCAGTACAATCAATCGTCACACACTAACATGAAGAAATCTGCAAATCCATGCATTGATTTCTTGCCACCTGATAGCCTGCATCCACTACGCAATCCCTGCTGAAGAAGACCCCTGAATGAATTTGAATCTATCTTGCCTTGACTGCGCAATCCTCATTGGCATCTCCAATGTGTGTGTGGTGCAATCAATGCATCCCTATAGTCACAATAGATATTCCATCTCACCCTTTCACCTATCTCTCCACTGGGTCTCCACTGGAACTGACATGCATTGTAGTTAACTATTGTATTTGTTCAGTTGATTAGTGAGTTATTAGTTGTGAATTAATTAACTAATTAATTCACTCCACTCTCACTAGTGTATCATTCAGTTAGACTAGATACAACTAGCTTAATTAAGTTTAACTCCATTAACTGAGTTAAACTGAATAACAACTCCATGAACTACTCTTCCAACTTTGTCATAATTTTTCCACTTTAGTTCTAACTGAGTCCTCCATGCATGAACCACTAGTAAACCCTAAGAATTGTGTAATTCCTTCAGCCCACTGATTTTCCAAATATTTATACTGAAATAAAGTGCTCCAACAGAATAAGTTGATATTTAGAGTATGATTATTATTAAGGGCTAATAATAACCGACACTTCTATTTTTAGATCGACGATATATAAATAGACTTCACCCAATATTCAAAAAACATAATGTAAACTATTTTTCCAACTTGACAAACCATCCACAAATAGCATCCTGCAACTTATGAAATATGATCACCATGTCTAAAAATAGACATAGTCTAAAAATATACTTACACCTAAAAATAGCCTGCGGGCCCACTTAGTGAAGGTGACTGATTTTCACTAAGCTCATCATCTTTTTGAATCTCAACACTCCCTCTCAACAAGATAGGGATTATCCTTCACCCCGATCCTCTCTCTATGGTATTCGAATTTTCTCCTGGTGAGTGCCTTCTTTACAATATCTACATCCTGATCTTCCGTAGGAATGTACTGAAGCAACATAATCTTCTGTTGCACACAATCTCTTATATGATGATACAGTATATCAATATGTTTAGATCTATCATGAAACACAGGATTAATTGAGATTATAATGCAACTCTGATTGTCACAATGTATCACTGTAGGATTTAAATGTGAACCAAACAAACCGACCAGGATCTTCCTCATCTAGATAGCCTCACATGCAGCTTGACTTGTTGCCATGTATTCTTCTTCCACTGAACTGAGTGCCATAGATATTTGTTTCCTGCTGTACCAAGAAAATTTTGTAGATATGATACCGAAAATCCCTCCTGATGTGCTCTTTTTGTTTGTTGGGTTTCCTGCCCAATCTGCATCCGTGAAGCCATGCAACTTCACCTCATACATATGTCTGTACCATAAGACATACTTAGATGTGCCCCTAAGATACCTCTGGACATGCTTTTCTGCCTTCCAAAAGAGCTTGTTAGGCTTAACAATCGCTTGTGAAAGATGGTTCACCGCATAGCATATGTTTGGTCTTGTATTAACTAAATACATGAGTGAACCCACAAACTGTCGATAAATAGTGGAATCCACTACCTCTTCCAATGTAGCATCCTCTTTCCTCCAATTTCCTGGAAGAGAAGTGTAGATAGTCTTGCAGCCTTGCATATGAAACTTCTTCAGTATATCCTGGGCATACTTGCCTTGAGACACAAACAGTTCACCTTCCCACTGCCATATTTCCAATCCAAGGAAATAATGAAGGAGGTCCAAATCCTTCATCTAAAACTCCTTTGCAAGATCTTCCTTGCATGAGTGTATCAACTGCTCATCACCCATTATTATTAAATCATCAACATAAAGAACAATGATTAAAATCTTACCCTCCACCACAATTTGGTACAGGTTTGCATCCGCCTCACTCTTGGTGAAGCCAAGTCCAGTGAAATAGTTGTCGATCTGTGTGTACCAAGCACGAGGTGCTTGCTTCAACCCATACAGTGCTCTTTTGAGTCTCCACACATGTGACTCACTGTTGAAGATATCAAATCCTTCAGGCTTTTTAATGTACACCTCTTCCTCAATGATCCCATTAAGGAATGCAGTTTTCACATCCATCTAATGAATGTGCCAACCTATCAGCATTGAGAGAGCAAGGATGGCCCTTATGGAAGAATACCATGCGACAGGTGCAAAGTTTTCTTCATAATCAATCCCCTCGATCTGTGAGAAGCCTTTGGCAACAAATCTTGCCTTATACTTCTCAACGCTCCCATCAGCAGCTTGATTTACCTTGTAAATCCATCTTGATCCTACAACTGACTTACCCACCGACCTTGGAACAAAATCCCAAGCACTGTTTCTGAAAATGGAGTCATACTCCTCCACCATGGCATCTACCCATGTGGGCTCCTACACTGCTTCTTCAAAAGAAGACGGCTCTGTCACGATACGCTTGCGCATAAGAGCCATGTATGCATTAAAATGGTCAAGTGACTATCTCTATCTATGTTGTGATGTAGGGACTCCTACATTCTGTGCCGCATCAAGCTTCAGTCTCTCAGCTTTTGTGGTACGCTTTCTACCTTGTCTGATGTTTGGTTCTGCATGAGCGGACTCCTCCACTCCATGAATCTCCTCCTGTGGTTGATCCACATCTGGAGGTTCATCTTTCGGAACAGGCAGTTCCTCCTCTGCATGAAAGTTTAGCTCCCTCTCAAGCATAGCTCGTGTAGCACCTACGATCATTCTGTTCTTCCTCTTCATGACCCCATTCTGCTGTGGGTTATGAGGCACTATGAGTTCTCTTCAAATTCCTTCTTTGCTACAGAAATATTTGAATTCGCTCGAGATGTATTCACCACCATTATCGCTCCACAGAGCCTTCACTTGCTTCCCCAACTCCTTCTCCACCAATGATTTAAACTCACAGAACTTTGAGAATTTTTCACTCTTCTTCTGCATGAAGAAGATCCAGCATCTACGAAAATAGTCATCAACAAAAATAACATAATACCTTTGTTTTGTTGTAGAAGCAACCGAGAAAGGCCCACACACATCTGTGTGAAGTCTCTCCAGGATCATTGAAGCACGGTTCTCCTTCTCATGAAAGGTGGTCTTCACAAACTTACCCATATTACATCACTTGCACTGATCTGACTATGCAAGAGTACCCTTGGGAAGTCTAGTAGAAATATGCTGCAAAATCTTCAAAGCGCCATGGTGAAGATGGCCCAATATCCTGTGTCATTATTCGCCCTCATCCTGGCTCACCATTTCTTTTGCTTTGCCCATCATGTAGCGTAGCCATCTACCTCCATCTTGTAGATATTCTTAACTCTAATCCCTATCCTCTTGGTTTGACCCATTATTTTATGTCGCAGAAAAGCTTTTCCATTGCTGAAAACAATGTCGTAACCTTTGTCTTCTAGCATTGTGACCAAGACCAAGTTCTTCTTCAGACCTAGAACATGCATAGCATCTTTCAACATAAATGGATTACCTGAATTCCTCTCAAAGATAATGGTCCCAATGCCGGTCACACTGTATCGACCATCGTCACCCATCTCTATATACATTTGGAGATCCTTCTCCTCCAAGTCACTAAACAACTCCTTGTCTCCTTTCATATGGAAAGATGCACCACTATCAAGATACCACACCAATACCATTGAGCTTGAAACCAAGCATGCGATCAAAGAGAAATCAAGTTCAAATTTTGAGTTTAAGGCCTCTCGAGCTACAGCTCCAGCAGCCTTCTTGTTCTTCTTTTTCTGTGGGCAGTTAGTGGCGAAATGCCCATGTTCGTGACAGTGAAAACACTTCACTTTGGACAAATCCTGCTTCTTGCCTTTAGCTTCGGATTTTGGAGGGAATTTCTTCCCCTTCCCTTTCCTTGATTTGGAAGCCAAAGAGAAATTATCTTCATCTTCATTCTTTGATGAAGAGCCATCCCTGGTACTTCACCTTATCTCCTCCTACACAAGATCCGACCAAAGTCGCTCCCATCCCGGCAGTTTCTCCCATTCATTGACAAAGTCTTCGTACCTATGCCAACTATTCGGAAGCCCAATTTGAGCCAAGCTCACCAATTCATCATCATCAACAGTAATCCCCACACTTCCCATTTCATCCCTACAGTGGACAAACTTCGTGAGATATTTTGGAATACTGTCACCGTTCTCCATTTTTATTTTTCTGAGCTTATCTTTCAGCGCCAACTTCTTCTGGTCACTGCTGCTTTGGAACAAATATGTCAAAGCCTTCCACATTGCAAATGGAGTGGTTTTCCCATGAAGGCTAGACATAATATGGTCCTTCACACCTTCCAACAGAATTCTTCTTGTCTTTGCTACCTTCTTTTGCCATGCGTCAAGTAATGCAGCATCGCTAGATCCCGGCTTAGGAACATCGCTATCGATGAACTCCTTCAGTGCATTATCTTCCAGCACCGCCTCCATCCTATCCTTCAAAGCTATGTAATTTGAGCTTCCATCAAGGGAATACTCCAATCACAACCCAATGAAAGACATTTCAATGTATACTCATCTGTCACACCAAGAATTTTATGAAGCAAATTCAAATTGTCCACCAGCACAAACTCAACAATTCTTCACAATTGTAATCTTCAAGAATTAACACTGCTCTGATACCATGTAGAAATTATATACAAGATGCATGTATATATCCATATTCTCCTGATCTAACAATATTTTATCTTCTTGCTAAATACAAAATCCTTCCACTGTTAATCTTTTGCGGAAATTTAAAAACTCAATTGCAAACACATGAAGCAATAAAAACAATCGCACATAACACATTTGTTTAATGGGAAAGCCTGAAGCTAAAAACCCCAACTATCATATATTATGTATCATGGATATCATGTAACAATCTCATACAAAGCTTAGTACATCAAGCTCTCTGTACAGTCAATCGTCACACACTAACATGAAGAAATGTACAAATCCATGCACTGATTTCTTGCCACCTAATAGCCTGCCTCCATTGCGCAATCCTTGCTGAAGAAGACCCCTGAATGAATTCGAATCTACCTTGCCTTGACTGTGCAATCCTCATTGGCATCTCCAATGTGTGTGTGGTGCAAACAATGCATCACTATAGTCACAATAGATAGTCCATTTCACCCTTTCACATATCTCTCCACTGGGTCTCCACTGGAACTGACGTGCACTGTAGTTAACTGTTGTATTTGTTCAGTTAATTAGTGAGTTATTAGTTGTGAATTAATTAACTAATTAATTCACTCCACTCTTATTAGTGTATCATTCAGTTAGACTAGATACAACCAACTCAACTAAGTTGAACTCCATTAACTGAGTTAAACTGAATAACAACTCCATGAACTACTCTTCCAAATCTGTCATAACTTTTCCACTTTAGTTGTAACTGATTCCTCCATGCATGAACCACCAGTAAACCCTAGGAATTGTGTAATTCCTTTAGCCAACTAATTTTCCAAATTTGTATACTGAAATAAAGTGCTCTAAGAGAATAAGTTGATATTTAGATGTAATATTCCTTTTTGGGGATTTTCAAGATTCTATTTTAGAGATGGAATATAGAGTAATTTACTAGTTATGTCTCCTTCTTAAATAAGGGAGAGAACCAGAGGCTACCTGGCCAATTGTAGACTCTGCCTATAGAACTTGGAATAATCCCTTTGAGGAATCTCAACAAGGCCTTCAACAAGAACACTGTATAAGAAAATTTAAGCAAGAATAATGCAGATCAGGGCTGGTATCCCCTCATTTAGGCTGTATGTGACTTACATATGAAATTTCACCAGAAAAAAATAATTTTAAGCACATTTAACAGATCTCCCGAAAACAAGACTAGCTAGAAATCAGCCAAAGAGAGAAACTACTACAAAATGAAAACCCCTGCTACTAGAATTGCGCAGATTTGATTGAAACTCAGAGGAGGACAGCCAAAGATCTGATAATTCAGAGATACAACAGTAAATGAGATTTATATTTGAGCTTATTTCCTTAACAACTAATTACAAAGAAAAATAGGGAAAAATCCCTTCAGAAATTAGAGCTGCAACTAGGAATAAACTGCAGAAATACATAGACAACGTTATTTTTCAGATGGTTCAGCTGTTGTACATCACATTTCAGATCTATGTAATATGTATGTATGAAACATCAGATCTAATACAGATCTAGAAGCTACAAGACTTTAAGAACAAGATCCAATTGGAATTACATCAAAATATTGCATATTAAGCTGTAGATTTGAATTACAATTTATTGTGCTGCAGAAAACCTAGAAATTTCTGAAGATAACTTTTATTGCTGAAACAGATCAGATCTATGGAGACATGGATCAGCAACCCAATACAAGGATCATGAAGGGAAGGCAAGCCTAATACCAAGAGATCTTCCTCCCAAATGATAGCAAAATGAAACATGGAAGCCCTCTCACAAAATAATGCAGTATAGAGAAGAATCTGTGCAGAGAGTGAAGGAGGTTGAATAATTGGAATGAAATTACATATATGATACAAAATATAGATCAGCTAACTCCTTGGAGGCTGAAGAACACTCTCCAATAGAGAAAGCCTCCCAAAAACAACTAGATCTAAGCAGATCTAGAATGCCACTTGCTACAAAGGATAGCAGCTGCAAAACCCTTAATGGGCCAGCGCTGCTCATGAAAGATAGAGCTTGGTCTCAAACCAGATAGTGGCCAACTTCAGCAAAGAACTCCTCCAGTTATCCTCAAGGGAAGAGATGAAACCCCTAAACAGGAATTTCAATCATAATCCTCCACTAAACAGTAGAGAATGGTATTTGTCTAAGTAGACAAATACTTCAGAAATATAATTCATCAACAACCTCTTCATGTGTCTTCTCCTCCTTTTTATAACATGAGATAGCTCTTACAAAACCTAAACCACTTGGATGATTTGGTCCTTTTCACATTAGAGGCTCCCTTCTAGAACTACGCAGTCCATTTTGGAGATACAATGAACCTAGACAGCGCAGTAGACTTGGTCAAGGTGGACCTAATCTTGGCTCAAATCTCTTTCACACTTGCAAGTGATTATTTACATAGCCCTGATTTGTCTTTGTTCACATGGGCATTGATTTATTTAGGCTTCTTATGAGTTTTACATGTCCTCCTTTATTCATTTATTCATAAAACATAAATTAAATCAAAATTGAATGTCTCCTCTTAGTTAAGGCTAAGTAGGAACATTACAGTCCTCCCCCTCAAAATGCTGCTTGTGCTCAAGCAACTTGTAGGGTAAGAGCTGTGTCTCTTCTCCTTCTCCATGGATGACACCATCAAGAATGAAGCTCTAATCATGAAGTAAGTGCTCACCAAGGCAATAGATCAAAAACTTCTCCTCCAATGCTATCATGATAGGTGCATAGTCTGCCCCTTCAGGAGTGTAAAACTCAACTGAAATAAACATGGGTGAACCAATGTCACATCTGAAACATGTATCATGACGTACTGGATAAAGATCCATCCCATGTGGTACATGTACACTACTCACTTTTTTCCCTTACATACCCATAAACAATATCAATATTTCATCTATGTATGGAAGCGAAATCAGATATAGGAAAACTGAAATTTGCACTTGAGGAGGTGGGTCACAATCCCACATAAGGTACCAGTGCAGTACACTCCTTGTTTTGAGTAGATCTGAATGTGATAGGTGGTACTCCCACCACATATCTACTGCATGGGTCACTTTGACATGGCTGAAAGTGAAGCCCTCATTGGGTGCTTTTGGGAAGAAGCATCCATCATGATAAGTAATCTCCCTTTGCACCTCAAGGGACTATCCAGCTTTGGAACCTTTCTTGGCCTCATCATTGCCATGAGATCTGCATGAGAAATTGCTTCTTGTAGGAGCCATGGCCTACATACATATGGTAAGAGAATGTGCCAAATCATAAAAATAAACTTTCTCTACAAGATCAGATTTCTTACCATACAAACCTCCCACACACATAGAGTTAGGCATGGGTTTTTCCCCTCTTTTGAGAGAAGAAAGATATGGCTGAAATGTTTCCTACATAGGATCCCTTGGCTGCCCCATATCCACATAAATATTGCACTGTTGTAAGTGTTGGTTTAGTTCCTCCCAATCATAATGCTGATGTAGTTCTTCCTCCATCCCCTCCCAATCAAAACTCTTCAAGATTAGGGAATAGATTTTTGCTGATTGCATGTAGCTGGAAAGGAACTCCTTGTGTGATCTTTGTAGTATTTCTTGCTTAAGCTTGGAGGCTTGAGACAAGAATACTTTACCAAGATGATAGATGACCCCTTCATGGACCATATAGCCTCCTCCTTGCTTTATGCCATCTAAGATCATCCCGGTGTGCAGATATTTGGAGTAATCCACAAGGAGTTGAGATCTCCAATATGGGTCTACACTTCTCAACAAAGGCAATGTTTTTGATGTGTCTAAGGTGGTGCTTGCCTTGTTGCTACTTGTTTCTTTGGCACCATGCATGCCAAAATTGTTTGTGGGAAGGCTGATCCTCCCCCTTGCTTCCTCCCACAACGTTGTGATTCTTTCTTCCATAGTTTCAACACTGGGTGAAGCTTCCCCCATGGAATCTAATGGCACCCCAAGTGGCTTGCCATGTTGAAGGAATTTCTCTTGCAGCTTTCTCATGAACATGAGGGAAGGAACTATAAATTCCTTGCCCCCACTGCGCAATTCCATCTTTGTGGTGTGGGTAGAGACATCTAGTGAAGGGTAGGTGTGCATGCCTTGAATAACTTGTTGCTTCCCACTCCTCAAGTCCACCCACTCCATCTACAAGGCCCTCCAATCAGTGGTGACTTTCCAAAAGTAATCAACCACTGGACACCCAAGATGAGGTTGGTGTCTGGTATGTCCACTACAAAGAAGTGGTTCCTGAAGGTGTAGGTCCCCATAGTCACAGAAAGTGATGGAACATACTACATGCACTGCATAGTTCTGTCCCCCAGAACCAAAACAGAGAACCCATCAAAAGAATTAGTAGGGATCCCTCTCCTCTGCATAAAGTGAGCATCAATAAAGTTGTGGGTTGCCCCAATGTTGATTAGAATAGATACTCTTTAGTCCATAACTGAACCCTACACTCTAAGAGTCAAATATTTGGGCACTCCCCTCAAAGAAGCAAGAGTCCCACTAGTTGGAGCAAATGCTCCTTCTTCTTCTCTTCCATAGGTCCATCATTGCCCTCTTCCTCCTTGCAATCAGAGAAGACTTCAATATAGTGTGCTCTCCCAGTAGCACACCTATGTTTGGGCACCCATGGCTCTTGAAAAGTGAAACGTAATTTCTTTTTCCTCAACTCCCTCTAGAGATCATTGTCAAGGAGCTTCTTCAACGAGTTCTCCTTAGGTGGAGCAGCTTTAGCCCTCCTTCCCTTTGGAAGAGTGAGTGACTTTGCTTGGAAGGGTTGCCTTTGCCCTTGGCAAGGAATCTTGGAGATCTCTAGTTCTTTCAATGGCATCATGCAGAGTGGTGGGCTTGGTTGAATTAACCAACCCATGCAAAGGTTCTTCGAGGCCATCAATGAACATATAGACTCTCCTTGCTAGTGAAAGATTAGGAACCATAATAGACAGCCTAAGGAAATCAGAGATATAGGCTTTAGCATCTCCCGTCTGCTTAAGCTTTGCCAAGCTTATGAAAGGGGCCTCCGGATCCTTCCGATCAAATCTCTCCACTAGTCTCCTAGTGAACTCAGCATAAGTGGACACATTTCTATGCCCCAATGTAGAAAGTCCATGAAACCACCAGTTGTGGGCTTCTCCTTCAAAATACAGCACATAAATCTTAATGGCTTCTGCTTTAGACACATTATTCAGCTGGAAATAGATGTCCAGCTTCTTCACCCATGCTTTAGCAGAACAAGAGGGTGATCCATCAAACTTAGGCAAGAAAAAACTGCCCATGGTGTGGTGCCTCCCATGAAGGAACCCTCCCTCTCTAAACTGCTGCAAATGCCTCCTCCAGTCCTTCAAATGGAAGAAGTCTTGAAAGCTCAAGTTATCCTTGAACCTTTGACTTTGTGAATCATATTCTAAAAAGTAGCCTTCCAAAGAGGTTGGCTCTTGAAGCCCTTCATTCTCTACAGCCAAGAAGGTAGGCATTGTAGAGCCTTGTGAGATCTGTGGTGCTTGTGGCAAACTCACAGGTGGACCAGTCCCAAACTGAGACATTTCAGAACTTTCTCCTTGATGGAGTCTTCCAAGGGACTCCCTCATTCTATCTATCCTCATCTCCTTTACCTCCTTGGATAGATCTTGCATGGTTCCAAGAGATTTTTTGCAAAATCTTCTGCCTCCTTATATTTATCATTCAATTTAGGGGCTTTCCCCTTGTCTTCACCCTTGTCAAGGTCAATAGTAGTATAGTCATACTTTTATGACTTCTATTTCGGTATCTCCTCTCCCTCTCAGAAATAGGATCTTCATCTTCGGAATGCAGCATGACTGTGGCTCCAATGCTAGCACAGGTTGTGCCAAGAGTGGAGCTCCGATACCACTGTAATATTCCTTTTTGGGGATTCTCAAGATTCTATTTTAGAGATTGAATACAAAGGAATTTACTGGTTATGTATCCTTCTTAAAGAAGGGAGAGAACCAGAGGCTACCTGTCCAACTGTAGACTCTGCCTATAGAAATTGGAATAATCCCTTTGAGAAATCTCAACAAGGTCTTCAACGAGAACGTTGTATAAGAAAATCTGAGCAAGAATAATGTAGATCAGGGTTTGGATCCCCTAATTTAGGCTGTATGTGACTTACATATGCAATTTTAGCAGAAACAAATAAGTTTAAGCACATTAAACAGATCTCCTGGAAGCAAGACTAGATAGAAATCAACCAAAGAGAGAAACTGCTGCAAAATGAAAACCCCAGCTACTAGAATTGTGCAGATTTGACTGAAACTAAAAGGAGGATAGCCAAAGATCTGATAATTCAGAGATACAAAATTAAATCATATTTATATTTGAGCTTATTTCCTTTACAACTGATTACAAAGAAAACTAGGGCAAAATCCCTTCAGAAATTAGAGCTGCAAATAGGAATAAACTGCAGAAATACATAGACATCATTATTTTTCAGATGGTTCAGCTGTTGTACATTAAATTTCAAATATCTATCATATATATGTATGAAACATCATATCTAATACAGATATGGAAGCTACAATACTTTAAGAACAAGATCGAATTGGAATTACATCAAAATATTGCATATTAAGATGTAGATCTCAATTACAATTTACTGTGCTATAGAAAACCTAGAAATTTATGAAGATAAATTTTATTTCTAAAATAGATCATATCTATGGAGACATGGATCAGCAACCCAATCCACGGATCACCAAGGGAAGGCAAGCCTAACACCAAGAGATCTTCCTCCCAACTGATAGCAAACTGAAACAGGGAAGCCCTCTCACAAAATAACGCAGTATGGAGTAGAAACTGCGCAGAGGGTGAAGGAGACTAATACTTGGAATGAAATTATAGATCTGATAAAAAATATAGATCAGCTAACTCCTTGGAGGCTGAAGAACACTCTCCAATAGAGAAAGCCTCCCAAAAACAACTAGATCTAAGCAGATCTAGAATGCCACTTGCTACAAAAGATAGCAACTGCAAAACCCTCAATGGGCCAACGATGCTCATAAAAGATAGAGCTTGGTCTCAAACCAGATAGTGGCCAAATTTAGCAAAGAACTCCTCCAATGAGCCTCATGGGAAGAGATGAAACCCCTAAACAGGAATTCCAATCACAATCCTCCACTAAACAATAGAGAATGGTATTTGTCTAAGCAGACAAATACTTCAGAAATATAATTCATCAACAACCTCTTCATGTGTCTTCTCCTCCTTTTTATAACATGAGATAGCTCTTGCAAACCCTAAACCACTTGGATGAGTTGGTCCTTTTCACATTAGAGGCTCCCTTCTAGAACTGCGCAATCCCTTTTGGAGATACAATGAACCTAGACAGCGCAGTTGACTTGGTCAAGGTGGACCCAATCTTGGCTCAAATCTCTTTCATACCTGCAAGTGATTATTTACATAGCCCTGATTTGTCTTTGTTCACATGGGCATTGATTTATTTAGGCTTCTTAGGATTTTTACATGTCCTCCTTTATTCATTTATTCATAAAAAATAAATTAAATCAAAATTGAATGTCTCCTCTTAGCAAAGGCTAAGTAGGAACATTACATTAGAGTTTGATTATTATTAAGGGCTAATAATAATCGACACTTCTATTTTTAGATCGACGATCTATAAATAGACTTCGCCCAATATTCTAAAAGTAGAATTTCATCTATTTTTCCAACTTGACCAACCATCCAGAAATAGCATCCTGCAACTTCTGAAATATGATCACCATGTTTAAAAATAGACATAGTCTAAAAATAGACTTACACCTAAAAATAGATTGCGGGCCCACTTAGTGAAAGTGAATGATTTTCACTAAGCTCATCATCTTGTTGAATCTCAACAAGAACTCCAACTTCATCTTTTCCTCTTGGTCGCTTTCCTTAGCTTCTTACTATTAATATCATATTTTATCTCAAAGGAAGGAAAAATATAAACTATGTGGTAAAATAAATTCATCTAGAGTACTTTCTAGTAAATTCTAGAATTTCATTAATTTCTCTTTTGCCTTTTCCTAAGATATAATAAGATAATATTTAATTATTATTTTTTTTATCAAAATTTTCACTCAGTCTATGAACTCATAAGTTTTTAAGCAATAAAGTAAATACAAATAGCTCATCAAATATTTACTATTATCAAGGGTGTTACACTCAAATGCAAAATATTTATTTCATTAGGTATAGATGGTTTTCCAATGAAATTTAATTCCTCTAAAATTTATTAAAAATTCTTATTAGATTTATTATAGAGCGTTTGTAAACCTTCTCTATATTTGATTTGGAGAATTTACGAAGTTCTCACCGTGAATGTTTTTGGATTTACCGAATCCATCAACAATGGACGAAGTGAATAAAGTTTTCTCATTTTAAAACATTTAAATTGAATAATGGTTGACAAATATATGGGCACTTTGGAAAAGTCATTGGTGATCGACAAAGTGGTAATTAGTATGTGGGTTTTGTTTGAACTTGAGTTTTATTTGCACATGGTTTGGTTTATAATATCATAATATTATGGTGTATATATGTATTTATATTATTTGTAATATTAATATAAGTTATATAATTAAAAACATATTAAGTAATTAATTAGAGTTATTTGCACAATTAAATATAACGTGCTTTAATTAGAGTTAGTGATTGATATGGTAGGGCTAAGGGATCTTAGTGTTGATTCCACATCACCTTTGGAATGACACATGTATCTGAGTGTTATATCATTTACTACATGTTAGTTATATGAATATGTTAATACAACGTCAAGTATGAAACTTTTAAAGGGTCATAATTTGGTAGTTTGGACTCAAATTTTGATAAAAAATTATTGTAAAAAAGATCTTGATGAGAAGAAGATGATTGTGGCCACAAAAATGAGGTTTTAGGTGAGTTAGGAAAGTGAAAATTGTATGAGCCCACCCCCTTATGGAGACTTAGAGGCCAAATGTGTAATGTGGTGGGGTTGTTATAGTGTAGTATTAGAGCTAATCATTGTATTAAAAAAAACAATAAGGTGGGGCACACATTCCAACTTGATCAATTGTTGTTGCAAATTAGAGTGACAATTAATTCATGTTGTAACATGCCAAAATCCTTGTTGAATATTCCTAAGATTACAACATGATCATACAAATAGAGACTTAGCCACAACAAAAAATTTTCTGTGACCTAGCATGCAGTGGCATATAGCTAGAAAACTTAGTAGATTAACATACACAAAATGACAACCATTATGATGTATCGTCTTTTAGCTTTATCTCTCCATCTTCCCTAAGTTTTTGTGAATTATTAACTTAAATAATCTACATCAATAAGAATGATTGATCCTCCCTTGGATATTTTGTTTCTACATCTTCATGAAATCATAAAAGGTTTTATTGGAAAGTTGTAACTTCTTTATTGTTTATGTTATTATTTTACAACTTTCTTTTAAAAAATACAAACATGTTGTTCATGGTATTATTTGAAAACTTACACTTTTGTAATTAGAATTTAAACTTTTTTTTGTTCATTAATTTTTTCATCATTATATTTTCTATGTTTTGGTTTCAAGTATTATTACTTTAAAGTCATCTTAACATTGAATTTATCAAGTGACATGAGGGATATAATCCTTTGAGATGCAAATCATTTTGAGGGCACAAAGAGTGGAGGTTTAGACTTGGAGATATTTAATCACTCACAAATACTTTATAAATCTAATATTAAAATATATCTAGATTAGTTTATATTTAGTTACAATATTATTTTTATTATTATCCACACACACACACACACACACACACACACACACACACACACACACACACATATAAAAGTTGTAAAATACCTCTTTTAACATAATTTTTTGGAGATATTTAATCCCTCACCAATACTCTGTAGATTTAGAATTAAAATGTATTTAGATTAGCTTATATATATTGTGTGTGTGTTAAATGAATGTTACACATATTTACTATACTATAAGCTGTAAAATGTGTCTTTTAACATAATTATAATTTATGGTGTCATAAATATTAAAAATTATGCATAGTTAATTTTATGCTCTAATTTGTGTATAGTTTGAATTCTATAAGTATATTTCTCTATATATCATCCTTTTTTAGTAGAAAAAAAATCTAGTACTTATTTTTATACAAAGAGAAGCAAGATATTTTTATGGTAAATAAAATTGAGAAACAAGATGCTCTTATAATCAATGAAAATATTATATTTTTACATTAAATAATAAAAAAGTGATATATACTTTATAATTCAAAATAAATAAAATATATATTTTAATATAAAACTAATATAATTTAAAATAAAATAAAAAAGAAATTTCTAATGTGAAACATCATCCTATTAATAAAAAATTAAATCTCTACTATGATATTATATTATCGTAGTAATATGTGACAACACCTTTATGATCCTATCATCGTAGTAGTATGTGACAACCTCTTTATCATCATACTACTAAGTCCAAAACAATATCCTTATCAAACAAAACTATTATCTTGACTTTTGCATTATGAGTGATTATTACCACAAATTATAGTCAAGATATTTCAACATTACAGTATAGATATATATAATCTATATTTTAGATATACAATATTTTCTAATTTAATATTAAAGTATAAAATTATGTTAAAAAAAATCAATTATTTAATAGATGTTATGTCAATGTTACACCCTGTTACTCGTTTTTTTAATATTGGGTTGTAAAAATGTATTTTATTATCTTGACTTTTACATTATAAATCATCATAATTATAAACTATAATCAAAATATTTTAACATTGCATTATATATATTGAAAAATTTAGATATACAATATTTTCTAATTTAATAATAAAGTATAAAATTATTTTTTTCCCTTAATAAAAATCAATATTGTGTCTCCATATTACACTAAGTTACTCATCTTCTTTCATATTGAATTCTAAAAACATATCTTTCAATATAAATTTAATTTATTATTACATTAATTTTATAATTCTATTTTTTTATTCATTAGTAGTTACAGAAATCAAAATATACTTTTATACTTAATAAGAATTTTATATTTTTGCATTTGATAATACAAGATAATACACCCTTAATCTAGCATAATATTAATAATAGTAAATGAAATTGAAATACTTCATCATAGTAGTATGAGAGTATAGATCGTAGATCGTCTTTATCATCATAGTCGTACATCCAAAATAATATCCTTATCAAACAACAATATTATCTTGACTTTTGCATTATGAGTGAGATATTTCAGCATTACCTTATAGATATATATTATAAATTTTTGACATGCAATATTTTTCCTTACAGATATATATAATATAAATTTTTGATATGCAATATTTTCTAATTTAATATTAAAGTATAAAATTATAATTAAAAAAATAAATTAATTATTTGATAGATGTTATATCAATGTTATATTATGTTATATTGGATTGTAAAAATGTATTTAATCAATATTATGTTAATATTACAGTAGATTACTCATCTTTTTCCATATTAAATTATAAAAATATATTTTTCAAAATAAATATAATTATTTATTATTATAGTAATTTTATGATTATATTTTTTTATTTATTATTCATTTATTGTGTTGAGAGGTGCAATCTACAGTTGAGTATGACTCCCATATTAAGTATGTCATGTTCTCATAAAATAATAAATTTTATTTTTGCTAATATTGGCCAAAGCATTAACCTAATCTTTAATTTTATATAACGTGAATATTTAGATTATATATAAATTTTTTTAACTTATTAATGGGCTGAGATTAATTATTAAAATACAACTATGTATTTTTACTCTTTACTAAAGTAAATACCATTTCCTAAATCAAAGGAAAAGAGTTAATTCAACACATACAATCAAAATCCAAAATCTTTTAATATTTCTTTTAATTAAATATTTGTAAAATGATTTTTTAAAAAGAAAACCCATGTTCTATGGATAAATTAAAATATTTAAAGATATAAATATTTCCCTGTCAAAATTGCAATATTTCAAAATTTAAATAAATACAAATTTAAATAAACCGGAGGTATGGTAAATGTTCCTTTCGAACTAAGAGCAACAGCTATAAGGTTATACGAGAATGTAATTGCCAAGTTAAAGAGCAATGAGGGGTGGTCGAAAGATTTTAAGTGTAATATCGAAGTTAAACAAGGTTGCCCCCTCTCCCCTACCCTATTTGGAATTTACATCGACAAGCTAGAAGATTGTTTAGAGGAAGCAGGATGTGCTGGCACGATCTTAGCTGGGATAGTCATCATCATTCTTCTCTATGCTGATGATATTTTTCTTCTCGCAAGGTGCCCATCTGATCTTGATAAGCAACTTAGACTTCTTAAGGATTTCTACTATACCATGGGTATGTCTGTTAACACTAACAAAACAAAAGTTATGATTATCAAATCCAAGAAGGACACTTACGCTAATTTTATGTATGACAATAGTAACTTAGAGGAAGTGTCTTCTTACAAGTACCTGGGAATTGATATTCATCACAAGCTCAACTAGAACTATAGCATTTAGAAAAGGATTAATGGGGGTTGGAAAGCTTATTTTGGTCTTGAAAATAATTGTAAAATGGAAAGCCTCATAATGTGGGATAGAAAGAAGTTCCTCTTTCAAACTTTAGTCACTCCTGTTATCTTATATGGATGTGAGGTTTGGGGTTGCAACATCTCTAGAGAATCCTGGAGAAATATTGAGCAAATCCATAAGCGTTTTATAACTTATAACCTTAAAATTAAAAAAAATGCACCCTATCCTATTCTCCTTATAGAAGTGGGTCTTTCCCCTATCGAGAGCCTAGCTATGACTAGGCTTTTGTTGTACAAGCACAAGCTCAATAGTATAGGAGACCATAGACTTCCTAAGCTAGCTTTAAATTCCAGTCAAAATCTCCTAAGGCTTAAACGAGGTCGGCATAAAGACACTAGGGCTTGGTTAAACCATTGGGAGATCGACTAGAATGTTGCATTGCAAAACATTAATAACATTAAAAAAATTGTTGCTTATAAGTTCAAAGAAAAAATGTGGTGTGAGAAAGATTTAGAAACTAAAAGAAAATTAAGATATTATAAGGAGGTCATCAACCCCACCCTAGAAGATCAAAAGTATCTATCTGTTTTAACTAGCTCAAAGAAGAAAATTAATATAGCCAAGATTAGAACAAACTCTCATGAGCTCCATAGTGAAACAGGTCGTTGGACAATTCCTAAAACAACTTGGATGGAAAGGATCTGCCATCTCCGTGAGAATATGAACATCGAGGATAAAAATCACTTCCTCTTAGAGTGCCCTGCGTACAACTACATTAGAGCTCATTTTCATAATCTTTGTTGCAATATTGGCCTTCCTAGCCTTTTAAGGTGTCAAAATTATAGTGAGCTCGGGAGGCTTCTCTCCAAGCTTTTTGAGCATAGGAATAAAATCTTAAATCAAACTAAATAACTCTTTTCTTTAGGTCCAATAGACCAAAGATTGGTCTTAGTGGACGTTAACCACCACCATCATCATCAAATAAATAAAACCTAATTTTATACTTACTTCAAAGCTATGGTAAATAAATAAAAATATATATATATAAACTAGATGTATGGTAAATAAATAAAAACTTCTTTTTATATTTACTCCATAAACCTTTTTATATTTTAAAAAACTCAAAAAAAATAAATTATTTAGATAAAGCCTATGGGACGAATACCATGGGAAAATTTAATATTGATACCATGGGCTAAATACCATGGGCCAAATACCATATTTATAGAAGAAGTATGGTAAATAAGTAAATATAAAAAATGTATAAAGAGGTATGATAAATAAATAAATATAAAATAAGTATAAAGAGGTATGGTAAATAAATAAATATAAAAGAGGTATAAAGAGGTAAGGTAAATAAATACAAATATATCAAATATGATTATAGATAAAAATCTCATTATATAACAAGCCTATGGGCCAAATAGCATAGTAAATAAAAGAGGTATGGTAAATAAATAACAATATAAATAAACGAGAGGTATGGTAAGTAAATAAAACATCTTTTCATGTAAGGTAAATAAATACAGATATATCAAATATGATTATAAATAAAAATCTCATTGTATAACAAGCCTATGGGCCAAATATCATAGTAAATAAAAGAGGTATGGTAAATAAATAACAATATAAATAAAATAGAGGTATGGTAAGTAAATAAAACATCTTTTCATATTTACTTCATAATCTGTTTTTTATTTAGGTGAAGCCTATGGTCCAAATACCATGGGCTAAATTATTATTAATACCATGCAAAAAAAACATTATTAACCCTAATATAATATTAAAAGATTATTATTATTATTATTATTATTATTATTATTATTAGATCTAAGAATTTTGTGATCCATAATGTAGATAAAATTACTTTCAGAAAAATCACATCACAATGATGTGATTTTTCTGAAAGTAATTTTATCTACATTATTATTATTATTAAAGCTAATATTCATATTAATATATTATAATATTAGTATTATTAAACGGAGATGGACTTCGAGGCGGAGAGAGGGGGAGGTAAGAAGAAATACATAGAAAGATAAAGGTGGAGAGAGAAAGAGAGAGAGAGAGAGTGAGTGGTAAGGAATATGGAGAGAGATGGAGGACACAAGGAGGAAAGAGATATATTAGCGGGGGAGAGGGAGAGAAGCGGAAGATAGAGATATAGATGGAAGGTGAAGAGAGAGACGAGGAGAGGGAGAGAGTGACAAAGAGATTGATAGATATGTAGTGCGAGAGCATGTGTGTTTAGGGGGCTGAGATAGAGAGACAAAAAAGAAGAGATGGAGGGGGAGATATATATGGATGGGGTGGAGAGAGGGAAGAATATTTTTTGTACTAGATGGATTTATTTAAGTGGAGATGGTGATTTCTAATCCTATTTTATTATTTGCACTAGATTCATCGATTTTAGTGTAGATATTTATTTCTAATGATATTTGATTACTTGCACTAGATGCATTGATTTCAGTGTAGGTGGTGATTACTAATACTATTTGATTGCTTGCACTGGATGTGTTGATTTCAATGTAGATGTTGATTTATAATTATATTTGATTGCTTGCACTAGCTGCATTGATTTCAGTGTAGAAGTTATTTTCTAATCTTATTTGATTGCTTCCATTAAATGCATTGATTTCAATGTAGATGTTGATTTCTGATTTGATGTAATTGGATATATGATGGTACATTAATTTTAAAGTGATTGGATTAACAATATGAATTGATTTTACTGTAAGCACAAAACGTTATTGACAATATACATTGATTTTTGTGTTATAGTAATTTAACCTATTAATATTGGAGAGCAAGAGAGACAAGGTATCATGTTTACTACAACAACTCGAGCTAAAGATTTAAATGATTTACGATTTAAATTTTCCTTTTCATATAATCGATATGAAAAGATGACAAAAGTAATAAGGGTGAGAATAAGAATAGTATAAGAGAATAGTTTGAGATTGATCACAATGAAGACTATTTGTAACATGAATACATTCTTATTATTCACATTTTCTATCTTTCAACGGTATTATTGTCACTTTTCATTCAAAAAAATTATTTCATCATTTTTCATCCTGAAAGTTATTAACAATATATCATCTCAACAAACAGAGGTAACTAAGAAAATTTAAAATTAAAATGACCAAGTTAATCTCAGAAATATTTAGCATATTTAAAATAATTATATTAATATTTGATATATTTACATATTATTGATAAAATTAATCATATCTTTGAAATATTTTCCTTGGCAGCACACGAATGAAACCAGCCTAGATCCATCTTAACTCCAGATCTATCAAGCGCTGAGAGGGATCAAATCTCTCGAGGTGCAAACCTTTCCTCAAGTTTTACACTCAAAAAAGAGGTTTGCACCTCAAGAGATTTGATCCCTCTCCGCCCTTGATAGATCCAATTAAGATGGATCTAGGCTAATATCAATCAAAATATATTTTTATAGTTAACAAAGATTTCATATTTTTATATTTGATAATAAAAATTATATACACTATTACAATCTAGTATTTAATATTAATATCAGTAAATGAAATTGAAATACATCATCATAGTAATATGAGACAACATCTTCCACATTATATTTATCTTAAATTTTGCATTATGAGTGATTATAATTACAAACTAACTGACAATTGTACCATATATTGCAAAGGAAACGTTGTAAAGCACTAAAATAGGAAATAGTGGTATAGAGGAAAAAATCTTAAAATTTCAACCAAAGTTAGACTACCTGTATTTTATTCAAAACTTATAATTATGTTTATAAATCACTACAATTTCATAATTATGATTTTTGAATCACTAAAATTTCAATCCATAGTTAGGGTGATTCAAAAATTTCAACCTATAGTTACGCTACCCCTGTCATAATTATGTTTGAGTTTTTTTAGGATTCTCAACTAACCCAAAAAGATTGATATGGGATGGCAGAAAGTATGACATCAAATTTCAACCATGCATAAAATGACCTTCTTTAAGAACAAGATGTCATTTTAGTTTTTTATTCCAGAAAGATACTAAAACTTTAGAAATCTTGATCAAATAGTTGTTACACTAAATTATTATTAAAGAATTTGAGAAAGACAACTAAAGTACTTGAGAAGAAACAATTGTGTACATTAAAAGATCAACTAAAGAATTAAAATTTGAACATTAGATGAAATGAGTGTTTAAATTGGAACATCTCATAAAATAATTCTTAACTTGTGAGATAGCATATCAAATTTCAGCCTTGCATAGAATGACCTTGTTTAATAATAGGATGTCATTTTAGTTTTTTAACCCATAAACATATTAAGATTTTAGAAAGCTTATAAAAAATATTATAAAAAATATTAAGTTTGAGATGACATTGGAATAAAATTGCAGTGTATGTGAATATAATATCAAAAAATTTGTAAGGTTTAAAGGAAAACTTAGCAATGAATGTGAATATAATATAAAAAGAATTGTAAGGTTTAGAGGACAACTTGGTCATAAAGTGTTGAATTCTTAGTTAAACTGAGAGGGGGGGGGGGGGTGAATCAGTTTAACACATACATGATCTTTTTAAAGTTTTCATCAGCTTATTTATAGCTTAATTTTATAATCAACCTTAGTATATGAACAGTCTTAATATGTTAGCAAGTATTAAATTAATGTGACATCGAACTTATTATGAGAGCAAAGAACATTAAACAACATTTGGTAAATCATCTCGTACATAGGCAACACGTATAGAGATAGTGATATAAGTGGAAACCATAAAGGGAGAAAACCACATCTTATTATTGTTGTGATGCAAAGGCAAGCTCCAACTCCTCTCACCACTGATTTTCCGTAGGAACCGACCTACAAAAGGCTCCTACCTCAATTCTCGCAGCTGCAACTTGCAAGGAAGCTCCAACTCCCATCAATTTTCCGCAGCACCAACCTATAGTGCTCCAACCCCGGTCAGCTACAATTGACATTTTATCAAGCTACAACTTGATGTGGAAGCACCAACTCCCATCTATTTTCTGCAGGCACCAACCTACAGGAGGCTCCAACCTCAGTCAGCTACAACTAACATTTTATCAAGCTACAACTTGATGTGGAAGCACCAACTCCCATCTATTTTCTGTAGGCAACAACCTACAGGAGGCTCCTACCTCAGTCAGCTACAACTGACATCTCATTCTGCTCCTCCTTCTTCTTATCTTTTCTGCCTCAATTTTGCATTCTCCAACCTCTCTCTCTCTAACCTCTTGCAACTTTCTTATTTTCTTCAACTCTTCTTCAATTCTGCTGCACACTCTCTTCTTCTCTCACTCTATTTTCGTAACCTTCTCCCCTTGGATATTACCCTGTTTTATACAAAATAGCTTCATGGTTGTTTGTATTCCACTGGGAATTCGAAATGGACAGCCATGTCTCTTTGCCTTCTGTCTTCTCATCTCTTTTATCCGCTCATTCAGAAAATATAACTGTAGGTACCCATTTAACATTACAGTGGGATGTTTGTTCTCTTCGGGAGACTTGCCAATGCATCACAACAATATAAATCAATTAAAAATGTTTACATTCAATTAAAATGAAAACTCCAGCTCAACTCATTCAACCTTTTGGATCACTGCGCATTTGTCTTTTCTTTGACTTTGTCTGTCTTTTTTAGCTCTGCTTGCTCTTCTGTCCTCTGCCATGGTGTAACTGCTGCATATAATTAACTGTGCAATTCAACTCTCGGCGTTATACAAATAATAAAATGTTTTAACTTGTTCCCTTACGATCCCACTCGCTGAACTTGTTCTATCTTCTGATGCGATGCATTACTGTCCATTTCTCTGTGCCGTTGCGGTGAATCGCTCTGATGCAATTAGGCCAGAACTGAAACATATATTAATCACAGTTTATAAGCCCATCGAGTCCGGAACTCAATCACAATCGCAAACTTTTGTTTACATGTTCCATTACCAAGTTTCTCCGATGCAATTTGGTGAGGGTCCCACAGTATAAGACTTTGTTTTTATTAGGCCCGAGCTATAGAGTACTTCACATATATGTATCTATACACATATATACTTTGACCCTTTGTTTAAAGGCGCTACCCATATATAAAGTGCTGCATATAGGTATGTATGTATACTTTGCCACTTTGGTCTTTAATGTATCCACCAGCTGGGGTAATGATTCTCGGAATTTTATGTGGGGTCCCACTTGCGTATTAATTTTGGTTATATCCAAGCATTTACATAAGGTTTTCGGTCATCCACCTTATACATTGACATACCAACTCATTTTCAGCATACATGTATGAAGTCAACCTTGTACATTCAATCTTACAACTCGACCCTGGTTCAATCCAAACTCAATGCTCGGCATGTACATATATTAACCCATATATCACACAATTCATATTGCGCCGACTTCGCATATTCAACCATTATATGTGCCCTCGGTTAAAATCACAACCGTAGTTTGAACAATCCTGATCAATATAAACTAGAACTGGGCCCCGCACTAACGACCCTTCTACATCCAACGGTGGACAGCACGTGGCCTTGCTCCATACAATCCAAAGGATATCGCTCGAGTTAACTACACGAAATTTAACTCGCGATGAGGGGTGGTTTTCCAAAATTGCTCAGGGACAGGTGTCGCCCAGCATATGGAATCGTGCTGATTTTCTAATTACCGCTTGCCCGACGAAGGCGATGCGATCAAAGCCAGAAACCCACCTTTACTGTTCACTCCAATCATGGTTCCACTGCTTTCTCCCTCAGGGTTCCGTCGCGCTTATATATATATATGAACTCTGCCTTTCATGTGCAATTCCTCAACATAGTTTAATTAACAAACACCACTTCCACTATTTCTTTATATGATTCCGCTTACCCCTGACTATTCGACATTACAATTAATGCACAGCATATTCAATCTTGTCGGCTTCTCCAGTGGTTCCTCTGTAATTGCCAGCCACTTCTGATTTTCTTCACTGTAGGCAAACAACTTTGACAGTAAGTCGAAACTTCCACAGTTTAGTGGTTTCAACTCCAGATTCTTATTCAGCTACGCCTTAACTACAATAGGGGCTCATATTATGCATTGTCGAATACAACATCAATATAAATGTTGATTCTTTAAATAACCCATATAACGCAATTCACCCCAATTACAGAGATTATTTGCACATTCTCTCACCATTTATTCTTGACAGTCAAAGCCCATTCACACAGATTTCATAATAGATTCCTCATTTATACATACAGGTTTAATTACAAACCCTTTATGCATTCAAAACCAAAGTACCATCCAAAAACCCTATCACAGAGTCTTATTCATACATGCCCACACAAAGTCATACAATTTCTTATTGAACCTCTCAATTCACTGCCTTTGCTTCCTCTGCTCCTTGACTGATGCTGCTCCTTACTTCTCTTTTTGTTGCATGTCTTCTACTTTGCCTTATTGATGGTTCAGGTGCTACTCCTTTGTGCTCCTTTTCCATCAATGACAAAATTTCCAACAGTCTCCCCCTTTGGCATTGATGGCAACACATCCACCAATAATCCAATGCTTCCTCTGTTTTCCTCTTAGGGCCCTTCCTTCTTTTGCTAGATCTTCCTCCCCCTTTGACATCAATGGCAAGGGGTTGCTCATTTCCTAGTATAGATTCTATCCTTTGATCCTTTGTTTTTATCCTTTTTCACACTTCTTGCATTTCCTCTCTCTGAGATCTTCTGAATTTGTACCCTGCTGCTCCAAACTTTGGATTAAATCTAAAATACTGACCCTTTAGCCTTTTCATTGACTCTTTTATGCTGGATGTATTCTTTCCATAATCCTTTGATCCTGAGGACATGTTTCATGCTTCCCTTGTTGGCTGATCTCCCCCTAGAATGATATTTTCGTTTATGTTCTCCCCTTGAAATTTTTCTTTCTCTTCATATCAGAGAGTAGCATCTACAGATACTACCCCGAGTTTATCTCTCAAATATTCAAATGGTTCTCTAGCAAGAGGTTTGGTAAATATATCTGATGTTTGTTCTTTTGTTGGCACATACTCCAGCCTTACTATCTTTTGAGCCACTTGTTCTCGGAGAAAATGATACTTGATTGGGATATGCTTAGTTTTTGAGTGAAGCACGGGATTTTTATATATACTTATAGCACTTGTATTATCACATTTGATTGAGATAGGTTCATCAATGCTTACCTTCATGTCTTGGACGGTTTGCTTCATCCACATGACTTGTGTACAACATGCTGCTGCTGCTATATATTCTGCTTCTGCTGTAGATAGAGAAATAGATGTTTGTTTCTTGCTTAGCCATACCACCAGACTTTCTCCTAGATAGAATGCACCTCCACTTGTGCTTTTCCTATCATCCATACAACTGGCCCAATCTGCATCTGTGTATGCTATCAAAGTGAAAATTTTTCCTTTAGGATACCAAAGTCCATATTGTGTTGTTCCTTGTAGATATCTAAATATTATTTTGACTGCCAGAAGGTGGTTTTGTTTAGGTGCTACTTGATATCTAGCCACTAGTCCTACTGCTAGCATGATGTCTAGTCTTGATGTTGTCAGATACAACAGACTTCCTATCATGGATCTGTAGAGTTTTTTATCTATATCAGCAGATCCATCATCAGCACACAGCTTGCATCTCATGATCATGGGAGTTGACACAGGTTTGTAGTCTTCCATTTTGAACTTTTTCAACATCTCTTTTAAGTATTTTTCCTGTGAGATGAATGTACCTGTGTTCCTTTGCTGAATTTGAAGTTCTAAGTAGAAACTGAGTTCTCCAATCATGGACATTTCAAATTCTGATTTCATATCCTCAGCAAACCCTTTTGCTAGTTCATCTCTATTGCTTCCAAACATAATGTCATTAACATATACTACAACAATCAGGAGTTCATTTTCATGGGCTTTTATGTATAGATTTCTATCTACTCCACCTCTCTTAAAGCCTTGTTTTTGGAAATATTTATCCAATCTTGAGTACCGAGCACGAGGAGCCTGTTTCAGTCCATATAGAGCCTTCTTTAGTCTGCACACATAGTCTTCTTTGTCTGTTAAAGAGAAACCTTCTGGTTGTTCCATGTAGACTTCTTCTTCTAGATCTCCATTCAGAAAAGTAGATTTTACATCCATTTGATATAACTTGAGGTCTTGGTAGCATGCAAAGGCCAGAAACATTCTGATGGCTTCCATTCTGGCTACAGGGGCAAATGTTTCATCGTAATCAAGTCCTTCGATTTGTGAATATCCTTTGCAGACAAGTCTGGCTTTATTCCTGATTACTTGTCCTTCCTCATTCATTTTATTTTTGAATACCCATTTTGAGCCTATGACATTTTTCCCAGTGGGTCTAGGAACTAGTTCCCAGGTATTTTTTTTCTCAATTTGGTCCAATTCTTCATTCATAGCATTCACCCAAGACTTGTCCTTGCTGGCCTCTTCAAATTTCTTTGGCTCTATCTATGATAACATGGCTATGTATACCTCTTTTGTCTGCTCAGTTAGCTGCCTTCTTGTCTGGACCCCTACTTTCTTGTCTCCCATGATTTGATCTTCAAGATGATTCTTATGAGTGTATCTTGAGGGGGCTTTCGAGCTCAGCTCTGCATCTTCTGTTGTCTTGCTTGTTTCATCATCATTTTGGTTTTCTTCTTCATGATTGTCTGATGGACTGCAGCAATCTGTATCTCTCGTATTGTTTGGAAGTTCTTCATCAAATCTCACGTCAATACTTTCTACTATTTTTCGAAGAGTCTTGTTGTAGCACCTGTACCCTTTAATTTTGGAAGAATATCCTAGAAATATCCCTTCATCTTCTCTTGCATCAAATTTCCCAATATTTTCATCATTATTCTTTATGTAACACTTACTTCTAAAAATTCTAAAATGTTTGATTGAAGCTAGCTTTCCATGCCATAGTTCATAGCGAGTCTTGTCACTGCTTGGCCTTAAGTGAGCTTTATTAAGGATATGCACTGCTGTGTGTACTGATTCTGCCCAGAAGGTTTGAGGAATATTACTCTCTTGCATCATGGCTCTGGCAATTTGTTGTATAGATCTGTTTTGTCTCTCTGCTACTCCATTCTGCTGAGGTGTCCCTGCAATAGTAAATTGTTGCTTTATTCCATGATCATTGCATAGGTCTGCAGATTCATTATTAATGAATTTACCTCCTCTGTCTGATCTGATGCATTTTAGCTTGCATCCTGTTTGATTTTCTGCTAATGCTTTGAATGTCTTAAATTTTTCCAGAGCTTCCAATTTATTCTTGAGAAATGCAACCATGTCATTCTGGAGAAGTCATCTATTATCAGCATGACGTAGGATTCTCCACTTGGATTTTTAGTTCTTGCGGGTCCACACAGGTCCATGTGCACAAGCTGGAGTGGTATTCTTGTTGATAACTCATCTTTGGCCTTAAATGATGTGCGGGTCTGTTTTCCCAATTGAAAAGATTTGCATATGGTATTAGAAGGCCTTTTTATTTCTAGCATGTCTCTGACAACTTTCTTCTTGCTTAGTCTGATGATGTGATCGAAGCTGAAATGTCCCAACCTTTTAGCCATAACCATGACTCCTCAAGTTTTCTAAGATGGCATGCTTCCTCTTCCTCTTTCACAATGTAAACATTACTCTCTGTTCGAACTCCTTTGAGTAGAGTCTTACCTGTGGTGCTTGATCTGACTTCACAATCTTGTGTTGTAAAAAGAACTTCATAGCCTTTATCAGAAATTTGACTGACACTCAGAAAATTTGCTTTCAGCCCATCTACAAATAGCACATCTTGGGCCTTTCCTCTGCCATTGTCTAGGCTGACTGAGCCTTTTCCTTTTATTTTTCCTGATTTATCATTGCCAAAAGTAACATTGCCAGATTTCTTTTCATCAAGAGTTATAAACTTACTTCTATCTCCAGTCATGTGTTTTGAGTAGCCATTGTCCAAATAACACTGGCTTTTCAGGTCTTGAGAAGTTAGAGCCAAGTCACATTTATTCACCTTCTTTATCCACTGGAAGCATCCTTTTGTTTGGTATCTTTTGTGAGATGATGAACTACTTCTTCTGAGAGGACATTTGGAAGGCATATGTCCAACTTGATTTCACACACAGCATTTGATCATAATTTTTGCAGAATTGTGAGTATGAAAAAAATTTCTTTGATTCATAAACCTCCTTGAGGTGTTGAACATCAATCTTTGTCCATACTTTCTACACTCAATGATCTTATGGCCAAATTCCTTACAAGAAAAACAGTAACCATAGAAACTATTTTCATACCTGAAGTAAGGTTGTCTTCTCCATTTGTTTGTTTGAGACAGTCTCTTCACTGTTTGCATCTTTTGCTGGTTTGAATTACTCCTCCTTGCCTGAAAATATGCAGCAATGAGTTCATAACAAGTGGCATTCTTCATAGGAGGGAAGAATCTCCTTTGATGGCTTCCAAATTTGACATACTCAGGGGCATATAATCCTTTTTTTGTTGTCTTAGTATTTATTGCCTTCTTTGTTACTAGAGGTTTCTTCTGATCTCTGTCTTCCTCATTACATGTTTCTTCTTTTGTAGGAATTGTTTGAGCTGCTTCATCATTCTTCTTGGTTTAAAAAATAATAATCTCTCTGTTTTCTTTTTCTTTGCTTATACTTGATTCTCCTTCATAGCCTATTCCCGTTTTTATCATAGGAGATCTTTGAGCATTCAGAATTTCGTTCAACTTACTAGAACTTGTTGTTTGAGAGGAATTTGTAGATATTTTCCTCTGAGCATTTTCTAATTTCTTCCTCAGACATAAAACTTCTTCTTCCACCTTCTTTTGTTCTCGATTTTTATCCTTGATTTGTTGAAGTAACATGTCTTCTATCTTCTTGGCTTCTTCAATCTCTACCTTCAGCTTCATGAGGGCTTTTGAATTCTTCTCTTCTCTTACATACTTGAGGAGAATGTCTTTTTGTTTTCTACACTTCAGTTTGAGTCTGTCAATCTCCTCCAGAGAACTTCTTAGCTCCCCCTCAAGGTCGACTTCACCTTCTTCCTCTTCATCTTCTAACAGGATTCCTTAAAGTTCTTCTATGGCCATCAATAAAAATTCAGAGGTTCCTTCTTCACTTGAGGGTTCATCTGAGTCTTCAGATGTACTAGTGTCTTGTTGAACATAGAAGGATTTTCTTCTTAAATTCTTTCCTTTTTGCCAGTTCTTTGATGTATTTTTCTCTGATTCTTGGGCCTGATTCCTTACTTTCTTGTGAGGACACTTAGCTGCATAGTGTCCAACTCTTCCATAGTTAAAGCATTTGAAAGGAAGTTTACCTTTGTATTTACCTAAGCCTCTATCCAGTTTCTTGATGAATTTTTCTTCTTCTTCATCCGAGCAAGAGCATATGTCTTCCTCTTCTTCTTTCTTCTTTTATGTTTTAAAGGTTGCCTCCCTCGTACTTGGCTTCTTTTGTGGGAGCCTCATTTCATATGCTGTTAGATTTCCAAGTAGCTGGTTCATGGTCAAGGTTTCCCAATCATCTGTTTCTTCTATTGCAGAAACCTTGGGATTAAATCTGGGTGGAAGAGATCTTAGAATATTTTGTACAATTACAACTTCTTTTATGGTTTCACCTAGAGCCTTCATATTATTTACTATTTCTGCAACCCTTAGAAAGAAGCTAGCAATGTCTTCATCATCATTCATTTTTAAGTTCTCAAACTGGGCTCTATAGACTTGAATTTTGGCAGTCTTAACCTTCTTGTCTCCTTCATGGATGTTCTCCAGAGTATCCCACATTTCTTTGGCAGTGTCTTTGTGCATTACTTTGATAAACTCTGCTTCACACAATCCATTTAAGATGGCATTCATGGATTTTGCGTTAGCTACAAAATCTTGTTTGGTTTCTTTCTCTGTGTCAGTTGCCTTTGGGGCATATCCTAATTCCACAGCAGCCCAAACTTCTATTCCTAGAGACATTATGTATGTCCTCATTCTGATTTTCCAGAAAGCATAATTTTCACCCGTAAAGAAAGGGGCTTTATTGGTTGAGCATCCTTCTTTACTAGCCATCCTGAGAACCTAGGATCTCCTTTCAGTTGTTAAACGGGTACAAAGGAACCAGCTCTGATACCAATTGTTGAACCCTTAGTTAAACTAAGAGGGGGGGTGAATCAATTTAACACATACATGAGATTTTTAAACTTTTCATCAGCTTATTTACAGCTTACTTTTATAATCAACCTTAGTATATGAACAGTCTTAATATGTTGCAGCAAGTATTAAATTAATGTGACATCAAAATTATTATGAGAGCAGCAAACATTAAGCAGATTTGGTAAATCATCTCAATACACAGGCAACACAGATAGAGATAGCATATATAAGTGGAAACCCATAAAGGGAGAAAACCACATCTTATTATTGTTGTGATGCAAAGGCAAGCTCCAACTCCCTCTCACCACTAATTTTATGTAGGCACCAACCCACAGGAGGCTCCTACCTCAATTCTGCACGCTACAACTTGCAAGGAAGCTCCAACTCCCATTAATTTTCTGCAGGCACCAACCTACAGGAAGCTCTAACCTCAGTTAGCTACAACTAACATTTTATCAAGCTACAACTTGATGTGGAAGCACCAAATCCAATCTATTTTCTACAGGCACCAACTTGATGTGAGGCTCCCTACTGGGCCACCATTAACCAACATCTCGTTCTGCTCCTCCTTCTTCTTATCTTTTCTGCCTCAATTTCGCATTCTCCAACCTCTCTCTCTCTAACCTCTTGCAGCTTTCTTATTTTCTTCAACTCTTCTTCAATTCTGCTGCACACTCTCTTCTTCTCTCACTCTGTTTTCGTAACCTTCTCCCCTTGGATATTACCCCGTTTTATACAAAATAGCTTCATGGTTGTTTGTATTCTACTAGGAATTCGAAATGGATAGCCATGTTTCTTTGCCTTCTGTCTTCTCATCTCTTTTATCCACTCATTCAGAAAATATAACTGTAGGTACCAATTTAACATTACAGTGGGATATTTGTTCTATTCCGGAGACTTGCCAATGCATCACAACAATATAAATCAACTAAAATTTTTTACATTCAATTACAATGAAAACTCAGCTCAACTCATTCAACCTTTTGGATCATTGCACATTTGTCTTTTCTTTGACTGTGTCTGTATTTTTCAGCTCTGCTTGCTCTTCTGTCCTCTACCGTGGTGTAACTGTTGCATACAAGTAACTTTGAAATTCAACTCTCAGCGTTATACAAATAATAAAATGTTTTAACTTGTTCCCTTATAGTCCCACTCGCTGAACTTGTTCTATCTTCCGATGCAATGCATTACTGTCCATTTCTCTGCACCGTTGCAATGAATCTCTCCGATGCGATTAGGCCATAACTCAAACATATATTAATCACAGTTTATAAGCCCATCGGGTCCATAACTCAATCGCAATCACAACATTTTGTTTACATGTTCCACTTCCAGGTTTCTCTGATGCAGTTTGGTTAGGGTCCCACAGTATAAGACTTTGTTTGTATTAGGCCCGAGCTATAGAGTAATTCACATATATGTATCTATATACATATATACTTTGACCCTTTTCTTAAAGGCGCTACCCATATATAAAGCACTGCATATAGGTATGTATGTATACTTTGCCACTTTGGTCTTTAATGTATCCACCAGCTGGGGTAATGATTCTCATAATTTTATGTGGGGTCCCACTTGCATATCAATTTTGGTTATATCCAAGCATTTACATAAGGTTTTCGGTCATCCACCTTATACATTCACATACCAACTCATTTTCAGCATACATGTATGAAGTCAACCTTGTACATTCAATCTTACAACTCGACCCTAGTTCAATCCAAACTCAATGCTCGGCATGTACATATATTAACCCATATATCACACAATATATATTGCGCCGACTTCGCATATTCAACCATTATATTGGCCCTCGGTTAAACTCGCAACCGTAGTTTGAACAGTCCCGATCAATATAAACTAGAAATGGGCCCCGCACTAACGACCCTTCTACATCCAATGGCAGATAGCACATAGCCTTGCTCCATACAATCCGACGGATATTGCTCGAGTTAACTGAATGAACTTTAACTCGCGATGAGGGGTGGTTTTCCAAAATCGCTCAAGGACACGTGTCGCTCAGCGTATGGAATCGCGCTGATTTTCTAATTACCACTTGCCCGACGAAGGCGATGCTATCAAAACCAGAAACCCACCTTTACTATTCACTCTAGTCACGGTTCCGCTACTTTCTCCCTTAGGGTTCCGTCGCGCTTATATATATATGAACTCTGCCTTTCATGTGCAATTCCTCAACATAGTTTAATTAACAAACACCACTTCCACTGTTTCTTTACATGATTCTGCTTACCCCTAACTATTCGACATTACAATTAACGCATAACATATTCAATCTTGTTGGCTTCTCCAGTGGTTCCTCTGTAATTTCTAGCCACTTTTGATTGTCTTCACTGTAGGCAAACAACTTTGACACTAAGTCGACACTTCCACAGTTCAGTGGTTTCAACTCCGGATTCTTATTCAGCTACGCCTTAACTAAAATAGGGGCTCATATTATGCATTGTCGAATACAACATCGACATAAATTTCGATTCTTTCAATAACCCACAGAACGCAAATCACCCCAATTACAGAGATTATTTGCACATTATTTCACTGTTTCTTCTTGACAATCAAAGCCCATTCACACAGATTTCATTACAGATTCCTCATTTATACATACAGGTTTAATTACAAACCCTTTATGCATTCAAAACCAGAGTACCATCCAAAAAACCTATCACAGAGTCTTATTCATACATGCCCACACAAACTCATACAATTTCTTATTGAACCTCTCAATTCACTGCCTTTGCTTCCTCTGCTCCTTGATTGATGCTGCTCCTTACTTCTCTTTTTTCTACCTCTGCTACCTCTCTGTTGCCTCTATTCCATGTCTTCTACTTTGCCTTGTTGCTAGTTCAGGTGCTGCTCCTTTGTGCTCCTTTTCCATCAATGACAACATTTCCAACATAAAGTACTACATAAATGTTTCAAATTTTCAGTGAATTTCAATTAGGTGATTTAAAAAGACAGAGGCAAAAATTTAATTTCAATTAGGTGATTTAAAAATAGATAATTTCAGATAATTTCAATGAGTGAATTTAATTAAGTGATTTAAAAAAATGATAATGATAATGAACACCTACTAACACTAATATGATCTATTATATTTTAATAAAAAAAATAAGAAATTAGTTGAAATTTTTAAATGCATTGCTACATACTATAACCATTATATATTAAATGCTATAAAGAAAATTTAGAGGTGAATATAAACATGAATATCAGATTGTTTAACCAAATTATACCTAAAATATGCTGGATTTTTTTCATAAAATTGGGTTTCAATTCTTGGTTCTATGAGAAGTTCATAGAAGTGTAGTTGTTGAGTAGAATTTGAGATTCAAGTCTTGATTCCCTGCTTTCCCACCTCTACAGAAAATTCTTGTACCAATGAGAAGATAGCTTGGGATATCTCTTCAAGTTATCATTGAAGTCCACATAATGAAGACCAAAACACCAAGTGTAACCACTCAAAACTTCAAAGTCATCTAGCAGAGTCCATATAAAGTATCCACGGATGTCTGACCCATTCCTGCCACAATGAATAAACGTTTTTATGTCTGAGAGATATTCATCATTTCAAAAATTCATTGATTTCATCACATGTTTCAAAAAACAATTGTTTCAGAAATGGTGTGCCTTGAATGGAACATTGTATGCTCTTTGTATACCTTATTGTTGCAAGTACATACTGAAGGACATATTGATGGAGATCCATCCTGAGTTGGTCATTCAAAGCCTCAGAAAGGGGAATAGAAGAATTATTAGGTTTTGAAAATCCTGTCCAGACATGAAAGCTGATATTGTAAGTCCATAACGGATAATTAGACGGTCAATGATGAAAAGTAATATTAGCAGTAGCACCAATATATGTGTATAGTTTCTTGAACCTGCATAAATCCTTGAGTGTACAGAGAGTTGTCATTGAAAACTTGAAAACCACTGAGGACTTGAAAACCCATAAATCCTTAAGTGTACATAGAGTTGTCATTGAAGACTTGAAAACCAATGAGGACTTGAAAACCTAACTTCTACCAAAGGAATAACATAACAAGAGTACCCATCATTTTCATACACAATAATAGGAATATTATGTGAACAGTCCTCAATATATTAAAGCATTGCCTACATGATTTGTGGTACAACTGGCAGACCCAAAAATGATCTCTGCCACAAATTTCGGCATTAGGTAACGATTTTTTTGTGAAGATATAAACCTACTTAGAACATAATGTTAAAAATTTATAAAAATTATAGTCGAATTTTTGAATTCTATTTGTCTCTCAGTTTAGAATTATGTTTCTAAACTAATGCATGGTTTGAATTCAAAATTTCTATCAAACTGTAAAAATTTACATACTCATATTTATAAAAAGGGTCTTGCTAAAAAGAAAAAGAAAACATATGATTATAATAAGACATGTGATTCTTCAAAATCTTCTTACATTAAGGCTGATGGGGATTCCATCTCGCGCCACTGCATTCATCAAGAAGTACTAAACAACCATAAAATGTTCTTAATACCAATATTATTCCAATGGATCACTTTTGAATTTAAAATAACATAAAACTTCAACGGATCAAAACCATTTTCCTTTATGATTTCACGACAGTATTGTTACTCTTCATAGATTTAAAGAGGCCAAGTTGAAACGCTGTTAGTAGATGAGATTTATTGATTTAAATCTATTTGTGAGAATGACTCTCGTACCTGCATATCCAATGGACATATCTTGAGCACAGTATCTTGACATAAGTTCACCTTTTCTTGGAACATCAAAACAATACAACATAAAATAGTGATTGACACCAATGAAGTCCAATGACCCTTGTAAATTTTGAGCATGTTCCTTTGTAAATGAAGGTAACTGAGAATCCACTATTTTCCTCATGCTCCTTGGATAGTCTCTAGTAACAAATGGGTCTAATTTCCTAGATTTTGGAAAAATAAATTAATTCAGGGAGGATGTCTACCCTCAACCAAACAAAAGTACACCTATTTGCACCCACTTCAATAATATAACTGTTAATTATTTGAATCACTACGAAAACCCCAACTGAAAAAGGGAAGAAATAAAAATTGGTGAGATTTCTCAATGGCACTGAAGCTTCTGGTTGAAGCATAAGTTAACTTTAAATACACTGTTAAAGAAGTCACTCACCAGCCCACTATAAAATCATTTTCTATTTGAGTAGTAGCCACATATGTGGATTTATTGGTAAGAGGTATCAGCCAATTTACTAAAAGTACTATTCCAATTCAGCCCTTCTTCTTTGTCTTCATTCATCAATAAATTTAGAAAATCTCATAGAATGAATGGAGATGAACATATATTAGAGAGGAAAATAACCTGATATTTTTTCCTGTACAGCTCCACAACAGCTATATGTGATAGCAAAACATGGTGACCAACAATATATGGCTCAATAGTTGAGTTTCTAGCAGTAAAATTTCCAAATGGTTGGGAGAATTGTTGAGGTGGGAAAGAGCCTTCATCGTATCCTGCAGTGGGAAATATATTGGGCTTATTGAAAGTGGACCAATAGTTCAATTGATCACCAAACTCTCTAAAACACAAATCTGCATAACCTTTAAAATCCTCCCTGCATAAGATCGAAGTAGATTAGAGAACTCTGCTTCTCTAACCATAAGATTATTTATGCACCAATAAATTGATGCTTTGACTTGTATGTTAACCCACATGGGAATAAAATCAAGAACAAGAGATGACATAAGATGTTTACACAATCTGTGGATTTAACAAACCTCCATAGGAATCTTCTAGAGCTTGGGGCAAATCAAAGTGGTACAATGTAACATGTGGTTGAATTCCCGAGACATGAATTGTGCCACGATTAACATTTTTTAGGATGATAGTCACATAAAAAAAAACATAGTAGAAACATGTTTGTAAATAAATAAAACAAGAGCCCTACCATGGGAAAAAAGCTCATTTATGAGGTTATTATAGTACTCAAGGCCTTTTGGGCTGATGGGTCCTTCACCATCTGCATCAATATATGTGGAATAGTTATTTCCTACCATTGTCCATTGAGTGTTTACTAAATTCTTAGTATTAAGCATGTGGTTAGAGCTCAAACAGAAATATACCAAGAATAAGCTTGGGCCATGAGATTGAAAGTCTATAGGAATCTACTTCCATCACAGAAATTAGATCAATATCCCCCTTCAAAACCCACATGAAATTTTGCATGAGGTTGATACCCAAATCATCTAGGAGTTTCAATATTGATACATTAGTATAAAAACAACAATACTGGGGTTGGACATGGACATAAATCTTGAATATGGCTTACAAGTAGCCAGTGACATCTATTGTTCTTAGATTTACAGATAATAATACCTTGTAACGATGGCATTGATCAACAGCTACATCTCCACTACTTCCATCCGGAGTAGTCCCTGACAATAAAATTGAAAAACAAACAATAGCTGACTTCCAGTCTTGTCCTTGAAGGTCCCAAAGTAGAGTAAGGAACTAGGTAGAATGAAAATGAAGGGATGAATGAAGATATGTGATGAAACAAACCTTCCTTGTGAGTTAAAGTGTCAAAGATGCTTGGCGTTCGGCCATATTCTGATGTAGCTCCTTCATACTGCAGAAAACCAATTGTGGATTTTTCACATTAACAATTGATGGAGATGTTCTTCAATAGCCAAGGTTATAAAAACCCTTCAAACAATATCATCGTTTTTTTTAAATAGGCGCTTCTAATAACATCAAATGTTATTAAATCAATATTTAAATCCCCCTTGAATCGATATCAACTTTCATCATAGTATTAAATTACTTGTGAAGTAATTGGTTCGAATCAATTACTCAATTATCAAACCTTAGTCATTTAACTCTAAAAACAAGTGTTTTTATGTTACGTTCGATTCATATGGGCCCCGCGCCTTTAATATTAAACTGTCACTTATTAATTAAATATTTAATATCGCTGAAACCACTAGGCCATACCTTTGATTAACCTCCGTGCAACTTTGTTAACGATTACCCTTGGATCTTTTGTTCTCCAGATCGAATGCAAATCGCGTTGCTTCCCCCACAGAAGGTTAGCACACAAAAATTCTGTGATAGAAGTGGTATTCAAGAGGTGATGTGTCCAAAATGTATTGGATCACATTAATAAAGGTAAAAACCACCTTGAGCCCAAATGTCGCGCGATACTGCTAGTATTCTCACCAAAAACCGCTCAGCTAGAAAATCCAGTAATTTACTGTTCAACTCAGAATTATCACTGCATTTTAGTTCATTTCTTCAATTCGTCTTCCCCGCTTGGCACTGAAAATCGACCTCATCGATTTAGTTCAACCACACAATGAACCCCTAGTCTTCTATCTCAACTGAGATTGCTCCGACAGGCATAGGTTCGACATATGGTCTTGCTCTTCCAACAGAGCCCACTATTAGACCTTCTTCAAATTTTCTATACAGAATAATCACATTCAATTCATTTGTTGAGAATATGAGTTCAAGTAAAATCGGAGAGAAATAAGGAGATTTCACACAGAATCAATTCCTTTTCCAGTTATACACAGAAGTTCTCAAATCGAAGGAATGAGTCCTTCGGGAAAATTGCCAATAACACACACAAATAGCCAATGAGTCTAAAATTTATTCATCAGAGATAAATGCCTCTCAGTTCAATCTTTTACTGCAAAATCCCCCCTTTACTTTGTATCAGGGGTTACATTTTATAATCTTTTACATGACTTTTCGGTTCCTTCTTGAGGACCGGTTTCTTCTTATTTAATTAAAATCTTAATTACATAATATCGCTCTAATTCTATCAACTAAAACTAAATAGACTGACATGAATCAACTATTCAACTTCCTCACTTATTAGACTAATCCTATCTACCCTAAGTGTAACTGACAGCTAAGGTATTGACACCTTTGCTGGTACATTTCCTTGAACATTCACAAGCCCTTATAGCCACAACATGGGGACAATTTTTTGTGTAGCCAGCTCCAAAAAGAGAAGAAAAGAGATATCAACGCCTTAGAAATGAGCCACTTCGAGGGGACAACCTCCAATACATTACATAAATGAACAATTCTTGGATGGTACAATTTACAAAACCTCCTTTCTATATATAGGAATCCATGGGGCCATAATGTAATCCTAGTGGGCCACAATGTAATCCTAGCTGACCTAACAATAATAATTTAAGAGCACAATAATAACAAAATGGGGGTTACAAGGGTACAATAATAACAATAAGGGGGTTACACTAACAACAATAAGGGACTATACTAGTAATATAGGGACCTAACATGCCCCTCTCCTTCAAAAAAGTGTTGTCCTCAACGCTTGAGTAGCTCTGGGTGCTTCTGTATAAAATCCTAATCCTCCCATGTAGAATCTTCAGTGGGTAAGTTCTTCCACTTTATGAGATACTCTGAAATTGATCGATTCCGTAGTTGTCGAGTTCTTGTTTCCGTGACCGCTTCCAGTTCCAATATGATTTTTCCTTCCTCATCAAGTTCTGGCAATATTGTTTGAACTGGAAGATTTTCACCTATAACCTTCTTTAAGCATGAAACATGGAAAACTGGATGTACTCTCGAAGAAGCAGGAAGCTCCAATTTGTATGCCATAGTACCAATCTTTGCAACACCTTGTAAGGACCATAGTACTTTGGCGATAATTTATTATCCTTCTTAGCTTGCTTGAGGGACATTTGTTTATATGGTTGTAGCCGTAAAAATACCCAATCTCCTACATGAAAACTTCTCTCGCTGCGATGTTGATCTGCCTGTTGTTTCATTCGATTTTGTGCCAAATTCAGGTTATCCTTTAAGAGTTGGAGAACTTCTTGCTGATGCTCGATGTGATCTTCCACTGCTTGAACCTTCGAATTTTCCTTAAAGATGATGTGATGGATGGTGGATGATATCCATAAAGTGCCATAAATGGGGTCATTTTTGCTGCAGTATGGAAGGAAGTGTTATACCACCATTCAGCGAGAGGCAACCACTTGACCCATTGTGTTTGTTTATTAGATACAAAACAACGAAGATATCCTTCCAAACATTTATTTACTATCTCAGTTTGACCATCAGATTGAGGATGATAAGATGAGCTATGAGCTAATTGAGTACCCAAACAAGAAAATAACTCTATCCAAAAATTTCCAATAAAAATGGGATCTCTGTCACTCACAATAACCCTTGGGCTTCCATGTAGCTTTTTAATTCTGTCCATAAATGTAGTAGCAACTGTACTTGCTTTAAATGGATGAGATAATGCACAAAAGTGTGCATACTTGGTAAGTCTATCAACTACCACCATGATGGCACTCTTTCCTTCGGACTTAGGTAAACCCGTGATAAAATCCATTGAAATCTCCTCCCAACGTTGACTTGGAATGGATAAAGGTTGTAGAAGTCCTGGGGTCTTAATTGTTTCCACTTTATTGTGCTGGCAAACCAAACATTCCGCCACAAACTTTTGAATATCAGATTTAAGGCCATCCCAAAAAAATTCTTTCTTCACCCTGTGGTAAGTTTTTAAAAATCCTGAGTGTCCTCCTAAAGGAGAAGTGTGCAATTCTAGAAGAATATTTGTTTTAGTTGGGAATTATTACAAAGATATAAGCGATCTTTGTACCATAAGGAATCATTTTTCCAACTAAATGTATCAGATGTACTAGGATCTTGCTGCAACTTTTGAATGAGTGTCCATACATCTTTGTCCTTCTTCCATTCATCTCTTGCTTCGGTTATCCAATCTGGTTGGATAATAGAAATGGCACAAAGCAATGCTTCCACCTCTTCATTCTTTCTTGAGAGTGCATCCGCAACAACATTAAGCTTTCCTTTTTTGTAGATTATTTCAAAGTCATAACCCAACATCTTTGTGACCCATTTTTGTTGCTCTTCTGACGATAGTCTTTGTTCCAAAAAGTGTTTAAGACTATCATGATCGCTTTTTACCTTGAAGTGTCTTCCCATTAGGTAAGTTCGCCATTTCTTTAGTGCATGCAATATTGCTAACATTTCCTTCTCATAAATAGGTTTCTGTAAATACTTTCCTTTGATTGGACGACTTTCAAAAGCAATGGGTCTTCCTTCCCGCATTAAAACTGCACCAATTCCATTTCCTGAGGCATCACATTCCACAATAAAGGTTTTTGTGAAGTCTGGCGTAGCTAAGACCGGTGCTAGGCACATTGCCTCTTTAAGATGTTCAAAGGCCTTAGTTGCTTCGGGAGTCCATGAAAATGCATCTTTCTTCAATAATGTTGTTAGAGGTGCTGCTATTCTCCCATAATTCTTAACAAACTTGCGATAATACCCCGTTAACCCGAGAAATCCTCGCAACTTCTTTATGGTTGTGGGGACTTTCCATTCCTTAATGGCTTTAATTTTGTTAGGGTCTACCTTAACACCCTCGTGAGATACAATATGACCCAGATATTCCACCTCTTGTACTCCAAAGAAACATTTGGATTTTTTGCATATAATTGTTTCTCCTGCAATAGTTTGAGCACCCTGTCAACATGTTGAACATGATCCTTCCAAGACCTGCTGTAGATTAGTATATCATCAAAAAATACTAGCACAAATTTTCTAAGGAAGGGTTTGAAATGGAATTCATCAACCCTTGAAATGTAGAAGGTGCATTGGTAAGGCCAAAAGGCATGACCAAAAATTCATAATGACCCTCATGAGTTCAAAATGTTGTTTTTAGAATATCTTCAGTCTTCATTCTAATTTGATGATATCCTGAACAAAGATCCAACTTGGTAAAATAAATTGCTCCATGTAATTCATCCAATAATTCATCAATCACAGGAATGGGGAATTTGTCTTTAATGGTGAGCTTATTGAGCTCCCTATAATCCGGACACATTCACCATGATCCATCCTTCTTGTGTACCAATACTACAGGAGCAGAGAAAGAACTTTGACTAGGTTGAATTATACCCGCCTCTAACATTTCTGCAATCATACGTTCAATTCGCTCTTTTGGACATAAGGATATCTATAAGGCCTGATGTTTGGAGGAACAGTTCCTGGAATCAAATGAATAGCATGATCATGATCATGAATAGGTGGGAGTCCTTTGGGAGTTTCAAACACCTTGGAATGATTGTCCAAGACTTGTTGGAGATCTGCAGAAATAGATGATTTTGATGTTCGAACTTCTAGTGAGCATAATTGTGCAATTACGCCTCGCTGTTCTTTCTTTAGAAGCTTTGTCATGACATTAGAGCTTATTATCCTTCCTGGCTTCCCCGCAATACCCCGTAATTCAACTTCCTTTCCTTCTGAAAAAAATTTCAAGAAAAGTTCTTGAAATTAAAAGCTACCGTCCCCAAAGATTGTAACCATTGTACTCCTAGTACAACATCAGCACCTCCCATAGGAATGGCAAGCATTGGACTAGTCAATACATACTCCCCCATGGTTAGCTTGATATTATGGCATTTTCCAGAGCAATTTATAGTTCCTCCATTTGCAACCATCACTTGACATTCTGGTGCTGGGTATAGGAAACAATTTAATTCCTTGGCTACCTTACAATGAATAAAATTATGGGTGCTACCTAAATCAATCAACACTATTAAATTTTTCTTCTTGATTTGTCCTGCTATCTTGAGAGTTTGAGGAGTGGTAATTCCTGCCAGTGCATTACACGATATGGTCGGATTCATTTCTTCCTCTTCTAGGGCTGGTTCCTGGTGTATATCCTCTTCTTGCTAATTTTCTTCTTCCTCTTCACAATCTATGTAAAATAATTTCTTCTCAGCACACTTATGACCTTTAGTGTATTTGCTATCACAACCGTAGCAAAGCCCTTTTGCTCTTTTTTCTTCCAATTGTTGTGGTGTCAACCTTGTAGGTTGTGGAAATCTAGGCATAGCAACACTTCCTTCTTTATAGAATTGAGTGGTAGGTTTCCTTGTCGCCATAATTTTACATTCAACTTTTCTTGCCAACCTGAATGCCTTTTCTAATGAATCAGGTTCCAGAACGCGAACTTCATGTTGTATGTTATCCCTTAAAGTGCCTATGAAGAGATCAATCCTGTGTTCCTCTGGAATATCAGTTACCCTTATATTCAATTTTTGGAATTCCTCAATGTGTTGCCCCACTAAACCCTTTTGTTTGAGATTTATCAATTGGGTAAAGAAGGTGTTGCTCTTTGTATCCTCATAATGTGCTATCATTTCCTCCGTAAAAATTGACCAAGTGACAATTTTTTTACGGGAACAAAGCCATCGATACCATACAAATGTATTTTGTTCTAAATGTAAAGTTGCAATGCGTACCTTTTGTGTTTTGCACATTATGGAGATCAAAATATTGCTCCATCTATAGTATCCATGTTACAGGATCCTTTCCATCAAACTTCCTCATATCCATTTTTGGAATATGGTGGTTCTTCCCGCCAACATTAGAGTTTATGAAATCACGATTAACATTTATTTTGTTCTCATCATGAGGTTCTTCTATTATCTTTTCACCATTAGGAAACATTTCTTGTATCAACTTTGTCAAATCTTCGATGTTTGATTTTAGATCATCCATCTTAGCTTCCATGCTAGCTTCCATGCCATCCATCTTAGCTTCCACGCCTTTCTTCAAACCGTCCATCTTCACTTCTACGCCATCCATCTTAGCTTCCATGCCTTTCTTCAAACCGTCCATCTTCACTTCCACGCCTTTCTTCAAAACTTCCATTTCATTTTTTGTTGCTCTTTGCGAGAGTGAAATTTGTTGCACTTGCTCTTGTAATTTTGATAAATCATGTTGCAATTCTTCATCTTCATGAGTCATAGTAGAGCCTTCTGAAGGCTTAATGGGTGTTGAATTATTTTTATGGGGCATCTTTTAGAACCCAATACTGATATCTACTCTACAATATGCCCTTGGAATCAATTCAAATTGATTCTTCAAACAAGACTTATGCAATTCGGAAAAAAATACACACCTTTTTCTTGCTTTTGAGGAGCTCGATATTGAAATTGGATTATCTCTGTGATTGCAGAACTTCAATATTTGAATTTCGGTACCAACATAGCCCTCTGAATTATCTTTCGAATGCCACAGGTCTGACCTGATTTTTATTCTCCAAGACAAAGTTGTGTCCAATCTCCCAAAATGACCTAATTATGGACTGGTTCAGTAGAGCGAACTTGTATGACATGCCACGTGTCACTGTCTCATCCTTTGTATCTGAAATTGATATCCAAGAAACTAAAGTTCGTGTACTTGCGACCAATTTTTACGGCACTCCAATTTGATGCCCAGAGAGAGAGTTATTGAACTTTTCCCACGATCACCTCTTTGAGATGAAATTCAGGAGCCTGAAAAAGCACTACCTTCCACAGATCATATCTCCCAAAATATTGCGAACCAAGCTCTGAAATTTTTTGACGAATTTCCTCAGGATTTCAGCTTCGCACCATATGAATTTCAGATTCTGAACCTTCGTAGAAACAGATTTATAGCGAAAATGCCACGATGACCTGTTTAGGAGCTTGAAAAAAGACCTGACTTCCACAGATGATATCTCCGCAAATATTGCGAACCAAGGTCTGAAATTTTTAGACAAGCTTCCTCAGGATTTCGGCTTCGCACCCTAAAATTTCAGCTTCTGAAACTTCGTAGAAAAAAAGTTATAGCGAAAATGCCACGATGACCTGTTTGGAGCAGCGAAACCCTAGAATCCAAAGCTCTGATACCAAATGTTGTGTAACCAACTCCAAAAAGAGAAGAAATGAGATATCAACGCCTTAGAAATAAGCCACTTCGAGGGGGCAACCTCCAATACATTACATGAATGAACAATTCTTGGATGATACAATTTACAAAACCTCCTTTCTATATATAGGAGTCCATGGGGCTATAATGTAATCCTAGTGGGCCACAATGTAATCCTAGCCGACCTAACAATAATAATTTAAGGGCACAATAATAATAAAATGGGGGTTACAAGGGTACAATAATAACAATAATGGGGTTACACTAACAACAATAAGGGACTATACTAGTAATATAGGGACCTAACACAATTTTTCTCACATTGCTGACTAGAATCCAGTGCCCCTGCATCAAACTCCTGAGGGAAATTTTCTTCATGGGCTCATGTCCATGAGCTCTTTCAAAAAACTGCCCAGCTTCTGCAACATAAATTCCGTCATCCAAGTAGCATCTTCATCTGACTGGTCCTTCCACTTGATCAAATATTGGAAATATTCCCATTGTCTGGTTCTCTTAAATACCTTCTTGTCTAAGATCTTCTCTGGCTGTAATGGATGTGTTGTAGGTAATTGTTTTACCCACTCAATCTACTCTCTATCTGCTGGTCCTTCATCTGTGTCACCATCTTCATACCTGTACAAATTTGCAACATTAAATATTGGAGATATCCCAACATCAGCAGGAAATTCTATTTCATAAGCATTAGCAGAAAATTTTCTCAGTACCTTGCATGGCCCCATCTTTTTGAACTTCAACTTGTTATACTGCTTCTTTGGAAATATTTCTTTCCTCAAGTGTGCCAAAACCAAATCTCCAACTTCAAAATTAACTTCTTTTCTACTCAAATCTGCTCTGCCTTTGTACTTGATGTTGCTTCCTTGTAGTTGTTGCTTTACCTACTCATGTATTTCTTGAATCTCTAAAGCAAATTCTTCTCCATCAGCACTCCTCAATTCTGCTTTTCCCAAGTTTCTCAGTTTAGATATTCCTCTGGGGTGCATTCTATAAACAATATGGAATGGACTTTGTCTTGTACTTCTATTCGGTGAATCATTGTATGCATATTCTTCCTGTGGTAAGATATGATCCCACTGTTTAGGATGTTATCCTACAAGACTTCTCAAAAGGTTACCCAGACTTCTATTTACTACCTCAGTTTACCCATCAGTCTAAGGATGATAAGCTGAGCTGAAACTCAGTTTAGTACCAAGATTCTTCCACAATGTCCTCCAAAAATGACCAACAAAACTGGTATCTCTATTAGAAACAATACTCTTGGGAAACCCATGTAATCTAACAACTTCTTTGAAAAACAAATTAGCAACATGAGTGGCATCACTGGTTTTATAACATGGGATAAAATGTGCCATCTTGGAAAATCTGTCAACCACAACAAAAATTGCATCATTCCCTCTCTATGTCTTGGGCAATCCTAAAACAAAATTCATACTTACCATATCCCAAGGCCTATCTAGAATAGGCAATGGAATGTACAACCTTGCATTATGGCTTCTTCCCTTTACATATTGACAAATTTTACAGTTCTTCACAAATTTTTCCACTTCAGATCTCATCCTTGGCTAATAATAAAAATGACTCAGCTGCTTATAAGTTTTATCAGCACCAAAATGTCCAGCAAGTCCACCACTATGCTTTTCTTTGATTAAATTCTCCCTCATAGAACAATTTGGTACACACAATTGATTTCTTCTGAACAATAAGCCCTCCTACAAGAAATAATCCAACCACTGGCTTCTATCTGTCATAACAGGGTTACAGCATGCTTCAAATGCTTCTTTGAATTCCAAATCTGTTTTATAAAGTTCCTTAAGAAAATCAAAGCCTACCACTTCAAATTGGTTTTCTTGAACAAGCAGGATTTTCCTACTCAAAGCATCAACTACCTTATTTTCTTGGCCACTTATATGCTTCAAAACAAAGTTAAAACTCTGGAGATATTCAACCCATTTGGCATGTTTTTGATTCAATTTAGGCTGCTGCATAATATACTGTAAAGTGTGATTATCTGAGTATGGCACAAATTCCTTAGACATTAAATAATGCCTCCACTTCTTTAATGCCTACACAATTGCATAAGATTATTTTTCATAAGAAGAGTACTTTCTTCTTGTCTCATTCATCTTCTCACTGAAATATGCTACAGGCCTATCATCTTGACTCAACACAGCCCCAATGGCTTCTCCACTAGCATCACACTTCACTTGAAATGGCTTATTAAAATCAAGCAAAACTAAAATAGGCTTCTCAATTATCTTCTGTTTCAAAACCTGAAAATTCCTTTCTGCTTTAGTGGTCCATTTGAATGGCTATTTTTCCTTCTTTATAGTTTCAATGATAGGTGCATTAATCTTGCTAAAATTCCTTATGAATTTTCTGTAAAAACTGGCAAGTCCATGGAAACTTCTTACCTCAAAAACACTTCTTGGTGAAGGCCACTCCAAAATTGCCTTGACCTTTTCTGGATCCATCTTCAGTCCTTTAGCAGAAACAACAAAACCCAGATATACCAATTCTTCTTTCATGAATGAACACTTCTTTAAATTTATCAGCAACTTTTCTTGATGTAACTTCTTCAAGACATAATTAAGATGCCTTAAATGTTCTTCCTTTGTTTTGCTGAAAACTAATATCTCATCCAGATAAACTATTACAAATTTACCAATAAATTCTTTAACACTTCATTCATGAGCCTCATAAAAGTACTAGGTGCATTTGATAGCCCAAAAGGCATTACCAACCACTCATACAACCCTTCATTTGTTTTGGGGTTCCCATGTTTTGGCCAGGTTGACAGAGACCAAAAGATGAGACAACATAGAACCACTTTCAGACCTTAGGATATAGCCCTCCTAGGTCCAGAGAGGGATCTCTCTATATAAGTCAAAGGATATGTCTTTGAAGTTCAAAGTTATGATTTTAGGCTAGTTATAGGCTCAGGGTTGCTTGTTTGATTGTTTAGGTTTGGTTGGAAGGAATCAGGGAAGGAAGGTCCAATAGAAGACAAGGATGAGAAAAGGGGAAGCTTAGGCAGAGACAGATAACTCAAAGAACATCAAAGCCATTGGGCTATGGAGTCAGGAAAGGATTTACTTGTAATCAATGTGCAAGCTTTTAGTTGGGCTAGTCATCTAGAGCATTTGGATCTTAAAGGATAGAAGATGGAATGGAACATTAAGGACAGAAAATGAAAGGAGGAGAACCAACCAACTCTGTCTATAGATCAGGCCAGAGGTCATTTAACTCCAGGCCTGCTTGGACAAAATTAGAGGCAAAACAAGGGATCTTGGAAAGGTTTAATTGGGACGGAAAGCTCCTAGTGAGGCAAATACAGGATTCTAGACCTCCCAAGTTCTCAACACATTCAACTAAATCCTAACAAGAACATCTAAATACTGATTCCATTAATTCATACATCAGAGAGCAGGAAATAACATCCACTACAATGGTTAAACCAATTGAAATCAATATTCAGATACACATATAAGCAGAAAACATAAAAGGCTGGGAGAGCAGCAGCATAAGGTACCTATCAAGGGTAAATCTTATGCCAAACTTCTGATGCGAGCCTGAAGAAACATGATGAAATGAAAGCAAGTCGATCACAAATACAGAGAAAGGAAAACATCACCAGCTGCTTTAGATCAAGATCCAAGGAAACATGCTTGTCATATTAAAAACAACACCAATCAGGTACATCATAGCCCATAGCTTGAACATTCATTCTGAATACATCATATCTCAGCCTATCTTACAATATTACACGGGGAACTTGTCTCAAGAGGAATGATGCTTGCGTTTCACTGATATCTCATCAGAAACCATTACAATGTTTCCTTCTGTGCTTTATAGCAAAGGATGAAACTAAGATCGATTGAGAAGGTAGGTGAAAATTAAATGTATCTTTAAACACAACAATGAATGCAGGGCCGAAACCCATTCTGCTTGACATGATGTATATTTAATCTCTGTCACCTTCCTTGTGAGAGAATGATCTGCTCCAGATTTGATCTTGACATCTTTTGGCTGAAGTACTCCTGGATGATTTGAACAAAATGAAATAAACTGCTAGGAAGGTCTGTCTCATAAATGTCTGATTGTTTTTTTGAGCTGTAGTTAGGGCGGAAATTCTTTCAGGGATGTTATGTATAATAAAAGTGGTATGGGCACCCTGTACTTTGATAAAGAGAAACATTCTACTGACAAATAACCCTGATGGTACCTTTTACCTGTGTGCAGGATCCTTTGATCGATCCTCGGGGTCTTCAAACTGCTGCTTAGCCTTCCAAAATTCGGATTTAAAGCTCAAGATCTTCATAAGCCCGCTTTAATCTTCTTTTTTCTCTGCACTGAAACATTCTGCCGCCTTATTTTCTTTTGACAGGGTAGCTCGGGTTTTAATGGTGATGGGAGATTCTCAGAGTTCGAAATCTTCCTTTTCCTTAATGTAAATCCCGTCAGCAGTTTTCTTTGACAATTTTATGGCAGCGCCAGCCCTCGGATTTAATTCTGCCTGCAAACTTCTCCATTAAGATGGTACGATCAGAACATGGAGGCTTTCACCTCTAGCAACCCTGAAAAACAACAACTGTGAAGAAATCCATGGACGTGGATGATGGAGGAGGCAAGGACACACTGTGGACGCGGAAAATAGCCATGCAGACAGAGAACTGGGGAGAAAATGTGAAAAATGATGACAGAATGCTCTGGTGGAGGAATAATGAAACACAACGCGAATACACGTAATAGACGAACGAAAACATTAAAAAACACGACAAAACCAAAGATATAGTGACGGAGACGGAGAATGTACGGGGCGTACACATGGCAATGACGTGGCGAGACGGGGTGAGGCGGGAGACCGTGGAATGGTCAATGGCAGAGAGATAACTCGGGACCGTTGATCGCTGAGAGATCAACGGTGGGAGATGACGGATAGTGGGCCACATTCACGGCGAACACGGGCTAACAAATGCACAGGTTCGTTAACGAACGGGCAGCTACGACGCGGGATAGTCGTTGGATGGAGCACCCGAGATCGGACGGTCCACGGCGATTTCGCGCGCCGTCCTCGTCCGGACGTTAACGAGCAGGGGATAGGTTTAACGGCAGAGAATGGTGGTTTTGAAAATGTACATAAGGACACGTGGCAGCAGCTGTGTGGAATCGCTGGGGCTCCGGGGAAAACCGCCCTACGTGCAACGGTGGTGCGGAGAAAACAGGTGGTTTCAGGGCGTATGATGCATGCAGGTGTGGGAACCACCATTTCGGGCGGGCTCCACGCCATTGGATCGGATTTTTAACGGACGTTCGAGATCTTTCGATCAAACAAAATATATTAAAACCCACAAATGCACGTTTGCAAAGGTTTTTTGATGATTTTTCGCGCGGAGAAAGGTTTGGAGGGGCTAAGTGCCTAGCGGATTTGGCATTGGTCATGGCGCCGGATCTTATGGGAGAGGAAAGTGCGGAGGTTAATGGAGAAAGGGGCTAGGACCAGAATACATAAATTTCACCATTTTAACTCATTTTTAATGCGTTTTGGGGGCAATCAAAGGGTAACGGTAGGGGAGATGGAGGGGGAAACTAGGGAAATAAGGGAGATGGAGAAATTTAAAGGGGATTTTGGGGGATTTATGCATAGAGAGGGGGAATCTTGGGGGGGGAAGAAAAGGAAAAGAAGGGGAATTAATGTATTTCACAGGGGTAAAGGAGGGAATAATAGGCCCCTTTTTGAGCAATGTACTAGCAGAGAGGATTTGTATTAGGCATAGCAATTGAGAGAGTTCAAGGAGGATGGGTTTTCAGGGGAAATACATTCCTTGAAGGCTCAAAACAATCTAGCCCCCAGCTGGCTTGCCAAGAATTTCATAGGGGGGCTAACAGTGGCTCCACATGGGGATGGCTTCTCCTTGGAGGAGTCAAGAAACCGGATATGATATTTGGAGTAGGCCAGATGCTTGCTATCATAAGCCATCTTCCTTCTTTGATTTTCAGCTGCCACAAACATGATATATCAGCAGGAACATTTTCCCAACCAATCTACCTACCCAAACTACAATCCTAGCATTTTCACTTGGGTGCATTTGAGCTAGCAGACCCTTTACATTTATTTTGCAAAACAAAAACAAACCTATTCTAAATCTACCCTTATTGCTCCATGAGGCCAGATTAGACTGTTGATCTCATCTATTTCTCTACCTAACCTACTACCTGCTGGGATTAAACTGTCCAACAGGTTTCTTCACCTACATTCTAAGACAGGAAATTTAAACACAACCAAGCCAGGATTAGACTGTCTGACTTGCTGGGCAGAGACTTGTAGAAAACGAAACTGTGAAGGCATGGAATTCTGCAACTGTGAAACATCCTTCTTTTTTTCTTGTGACTTAGGTTTTGAGCATATTTGAGTCACCTCTTTTCTTTGCTTCAGCTCTGGTTTTGGGCATATTAGAGCTGGTTCTTTTTTCGCTGCTGATCCAGATTTTGAGCTTATTAGGACCCGCTATTCTGTTTCCTTTGGCTCGGATTTTGATCAGGTTTGAGCCATGCTTTTTACTTCTGATTGAATCTCCTGAACAAGCTTGATCACTGGAACTCCCAAACTAGTAGGAAATACTGCTTCGGTCCCATAAACCAGCTGGAAGGGTGACATGCCAATAGATTTCTTTGTAGTGAGCCTGTCTGCCCACAAGGCATGTATCAACTTTTTATGCCATGACCTTTTGTTCTCTTCCAGTAGCTTCTTAATGATTGTAACCAAGCTTTTATTTGATGATTCATCCAATCCATTACCCTGGGGGTAATAGGCAGTCGAATGCCCAAGTGCTATTCCATACCTGTGATAGAAATCAGCCATTCTTTTGGATCCGAAAGCAGCAGCATTGTTAGTGATTATTTTCCTTGGATAGCCAAACCGAGATAGGATGAAGTCCTCTAGGAACCTAATAATGACAGAATCGGTGGCATTCCTAGTGGGTATAGCTTCTATCCATTTAGTGAAGTAATCTGTGGCAGTCAGGTTCCATTTATGTTGTCCAGAGGAGGCAGGATGAATTTCTCCTATGAAGTCTAGGCCCCATTGCATGAAGGGACCTTCTACGGTGATAGGTTGCAAGGGAAGGGGAAGGAGTTTTCTTTTACCTTCAAAGATCTGAAATTTGTGGAAAGTGGTTATCATCTTATGAACATCACTGAAGAGGGTAGGCCAATAATAACCAGCCCTGAGTATTTTATTTGCAGTGTCTTTCCAACTCAGGTGGCCTCCACACTCCCCGACATGGAATTCTTTTTTGATTCTTTCAGCTTCAGTTTCAGACAAACACTTCAACAATAGGCCATTTGGATTTTTCCAATATAGACTCTCATTCATAATACAGTAATTTCTAGCTTTGAGTTTTATGAATCTGGCCTTTGTTTTGGATAGTTATGGAGGGGCATTGAGGTTAGTGAGCACGTAAAGGATATCAGTATACCAAGGAGAGTTCTGAAACTTCTCCTCAACAGTTGGATGGAGCAATCCTTCCTGCTCATCTAAGGCATTCATCATGTTAATGTCAAGGGCCTGCAGGTTTGACTCAACCATTAATTGGGCCAGGCCTTGACCTTTGATCAGCTTAGTGGGTTTTATTTCAAGGTCGTATTCCAAGATGGTAGCAATCCATTTGCCCCTTTTCCCATTAGGGTCCTGGGACAGGATATCTTTGACCACTATATTTGGCACCAAGGAAATGGTGTGAGAATGCAGAATGTACACCCTAAAGTCTTTTAAGGCCTTAATCAGAGCATAGGCCTAATTTTCCATGATGTTGTACTTTAAGGGTGCATCTCTTAAGGCTTTACTGAAGAAGGCTATAGGTTGTTCATTACCTTCTAAATTCTTCTGCAACAAAAATGCAGCTATTGTGTGCTGGGAAGAAAATGATAAGATTAAAATTTGAAGTCATGACATGATAGGGCCCAGTGGAGTGTTTAATTGATCAAAATATTTAGTTTCAATAATCCACTTTATACCGCACCTTCTTTGTATTTCAGCCATTTTTCCAAGGTGTTCAATAAGATTAGATAAATCTCCATATGAAATTGACTTTCCTAAGAAGGACTCGCAATTCCTTGATGTTTTTGATGTAGACTATATCTTCAAACCTCATGTGTCTATCCTAATCCCCTCTCTCTCATGATTAGTTATGATGGACCAAGAAATTTACCTTCTTTGTTTCAAAAATGTAATGCCTTTCTCTTCTTGAGATTTATAATACATCATAGTTCACATTTTCAAAATTTCCTCGATGTTTTAAGTGTTCTTCTTCTCATGAAAAGACAGTTAAGTCATCCAAGTAGATAACTATAAAGTGTCCAATCTCATCTGAGAAAGCAATATCCATTGCTCTCTGGAAGGTAGCTCCAGCATTCATCAGTCCAAAAGGAATCTTCACATACATGAAGGTACCCCAGGGAGTGGTAAAAGTTGTTTTGAGTTGATCTTCTGGGAGTACCAGAACTTGATTGTATCCTGAAAAACTATCAAGCAAGGAGATTCTTTTAGAGCCCACTACCTTTTGTAGGATATGTTCCATTTTAAGCAAAGTGTAGTTGTCTTTTAGGGAGGCTCTGTTGAGGTTTCTGAAATCTATGCATAGTCTAATCTCCCCTGTTTTCTTCCTTATAGCCACTAAGTTTGACACCCAATCAAAAAACCTTACAGGGACTATTATGTCTGCTTCATACATCTTTTTAATTTCCTTCTCTACTGCAGGCAATTGTTTTGGATTGATCCTACGGAGTTTTTGTCTGAAAGGCTTCTGATTTTCCTTTAGTGGTATCTTATGTTGTATGATGTTGGTGTCATAGGCCTTCAAGTCTTCATAGCTCCATGCAAACATATCAATGAATTCCTTAAACAAGTCAACATATTTCTTCTTCATGTCTGCAGATATAGACTTAGCCAGTTTTATCATTTTGGGCCTATCTTCAGTGCCTATGTTGCATTCTTCCACATCAGAATCAGCATGTTCAATTGTGGGCTTTTTTGCTACGTCATCGAAATCAAAGAGGTCCTCTAAGGGTGCCAGGCCTCTGGGTATATTCTTGTCTTTGGCCTGCAGCACTTCGACCTCTTCATTTTCTGCGTTTTCACTATTTTCGTTAAAATTTCCAGTTTGCTCGGAAAAAGAATTTATTTCTATGTTACAGGGTGTTTCTTGTTCATCTGGGGGATCCTCGATTGGGTAGTAGTCATCATAAAATGAGTCTAAATCAGAAAATTCAAACTCATTCCTGCCCACCAGGAAATCTTCGATCTATTTGTCTCCTTCAAAGACCTGCCAATATTTTTCATTGTCTGGCACTGTAGGCCTGAATTTGGTCTAAATGATAATTTGTTGGTCAACTGGGGCCTTAGGGTATGATCTAGCTAGACAAGCTAATCCATTTGCGATTGCATTTTGACCCCTGGGAACAAACACTAATTCATATTCAACAAACGTTTTCAGCAAATCTAGAGTATCATTCTTGTATGCCCTAAGCATGGGGTGTTTTGCCGAATACTCACCATTCACCTGTTTGATCACTAACTCTGAGTCTCCTTTCACAGCTACCTTACGGGCTCCTAATTTCTTCAATAGGTTCAGGCCTAGAATGAGAGCCTCATATTCTGCAATGTTATTTGTGCATTTAAAATGCAGATTCACAGTGTGGCTCTCTGCGTGGTCATTTCATGTGTTACGTAGCCACACTCCTGCTCCAGCACTTTGCCTAGTACAGGACCCATCAAATTTCATTTCCCACAGGGGTTCGTTGTTTACTTCGTTTTCATCCCCTCCCCCACAGCTGGATTCGCCATTATGTTGAGTTGTGAGGTTTGTGCTAGGAGGGGGGTCATTTTGTTTTTCATGTAGGGTATTAGTTCGAACAGGGTGACTGATCAGCTGACTACGTTTTGATTTTGTTTCTGGTTCACTCAGAGTTACGTCTTCTGCATTTTTCCCATGGTCTCCTTCATCGTATTCTTCTAGAGTAGCCATTACGTTGAAATCCATGGGCTCTATGTTTGTATCTCCATTTTCTGATCCTGGCTCTTCTAAGGGTTGGTCATTTTAGAGAATGAAAGAGTCTAGGTCTGTATGTACAGAGTATAGTGGTGAGTTTTCAGGTTTCTCGGGGCTACTGACTAGGAATTTCATTTGAGATTCTCTATACAGTCTTCTAAGTTGGCCAAATATAGGGATAGTGGCATATGAGTCGTCCATCTGCATTGTTCCTTGCAGTTTGTCTCCCCATGATCTTGACAATAGCATGCCATACTTTGGTGACACATCTGCCACCACAACTTCCATGACCATACATTTGGCAGGAATCTGGGTCAGGCTCACACATAAATCCTTGATCAAGCCTAGGCATTTTACTCTGCTGGAGTCAAATGAGTATAAGTCTTTGTAAGGTCTGGTAATTTCCAGGCCTAGCCTTTCCATCACTACCTTAGGAATTAAATTGTGTGATGCTCCAGAATCATGCATGGCATTGTGGAGTATTTTGTCATGAATGTTGAGACTGATATAGAAAGGTGGAACTACCCCTTCCTGAAACTTTCCTTCAATTTTCGGACCAAAAAGTAGGGCTGGTTGATCATCATTCAGGTTTATAGTATCATTGTTTTCCCCTAGATTCAATGCTTTCAAAATTTGGCCTTTATAAACATCCTGAGTGGCCAGCTCAGATAATGGTACAAAAATTTTAATTTTTGCAAGTTCACTTTCTAAATTGAAAGTGGACTATGTCTTGGAAACACTTGACTCTGTTTTATTTGCTGCCTTGGTAGCTGAGTCATTCGGCGTTTTCTCACTATGTACAGGGTTGAGAAAAATTGTATCAGGAGTACTAACTGAAGTGCTAGTACTGCTGGTTGGTTGACTTTGTTTTTCAATGTCTTGGTTGTCTTTCTCCTTATGTTTACCAGAACTTTCTGTTGCTGTTTTGCTATTTACAACAGATGTTTTAGAGGATCTATCAGGTCTTTTCTTGATGGCTACCTTGGGAGTTTTTGCTTTGGAAGTATCTTGGCCTTTCTTGCTCCTAAGTTCATATTGTTCCCTGACCTGTAGCATAGCATCTTCAAATCCTAATCTGTAATTCTCAGTTTCCAACCATTCCTCATCCCAAAATGATGGTGAGGGCTGATCTTCTTCTGAATCACAGTTAAGGACTGAGTCCTCTACTTCAAACATGTTTATTGTATTCCCTTCAGATTCTTTAATGATTCCCTCGTCTTCATCTAAAATTTTTTCTTGAAATGGGGGAATGATTTGTTGATCTAACTCTCTTTGTTTGTTGGGGGCAGCATTGTTTCTTCTAATGTTTTGGTTGTTGTTTTGGACAACCATCCTTTTAATCATTTGATGTATCTCTTCCACGTTTCTAGACAGTTTTTCATATTTGGGATCAGATGTGGAAGCTACGATGTCATCCCTATATGTTACCCTTTTTTCAGCTTTTATTCTTGCCCTTTTTTCCATCAAGTTTGCTTCTATGGTTATGGCTCCTTTCTGCATGTCTTCCATGGTGGTGTACTCTTTATCTCTAAGCTCATATGCCATGTCAGCATCAAACCCATCAGGGTATTTTGCTAAGGCCATACCTTGTGGAGGTTTCATGTGTGGAGGGAGAGCATTGTATATGATGTTGAATCTAGTGGTGTAATCGTGGACACTCTCTCCTACGTTCCTCTTAAGGGACATGTATTCTGCTAGGAGCTGGCGAGGGTTTTCTCTAACCTCCCACTTGTTTATGAATGTCTGGTATAAGGCAGGGAGATCTTGAATACTGCTAGGAGGTAGATTTTTAAACCATTTTTTCACCTCACCCCCTAAGCTTTGGGCAAATATCCTCATTTTGATTGTTTCATCATCAATTTCCATATAATCAAAAGAATCCTCCATCTTATCTACATGTTGTTGAGCTGTTATGGACTCTTTAGCAGTGAAGTGTGGGATTTTTTACTGATAATCATTGGGTAAGGGTAACATAGGCTGAGGTAACAGTAGAGGTGCATACCATGCTGCCATGATAATGTTCTGATGGGGTATGGGATTGGCTTGAGCAGCTGGTATTTGGATGACAGGGACGTTTGGACCAGCAGAAATCTGTTGAGCAGATCTAGGGTGGGAGAGCCCCAAGTTTTGAAGGAAGTGAAAATCAGGTGGTGTGGAAGGAGGGGTTTAACTGTCCCTAGAGTTTTGACCTCTGCTAGGTGGTGTATTGAAAACCTCGAGGTCTTGCCGGTCTAGATGATTGAATGACCTAGTTCTCAGTAGTCTATTAGGTACATCTAGGTCAGGGCGGAAATGTGCTAGGGCTGTTAGGTTTTCTGGTGTAGAATTAGCTCTAAGAATGTGACTGGAAATAGTTGGTATTGTATGTGTAAGAGTTCCTCTGAGGATACTCTCTGGATTGTCAAATATTTCAGGTGGATCGGGGTTGGGATAAGCTCTTGTGTAGATGGTTCTGAAAGCCAGAATGTTGTTTCTAAGCCAAGCAGCTTAACCCTATTTGTTACTTTTTTTGTGGTTGATGTTGTCTCAGGGGATGGTCTCCCAGTGGAGTCTATTGTGAAACCAAGACAATCAGGAGGCCTACTGATCACCAGTGGAGTCTTTTCATTTAGGAACAATGGAGTCGCCAGGTGGAGGGTTTAGGCTGTTTCTAAGGGGTACACTGTCCACCACAGTGCTCAGGCACTATCACCTTTCAGGAATCTCCTCTACAACAACAAGCTCCAACCAGAGATTGACTGGGAGGGCATTTACCAGATATGTCACCTCTGAAAAGAGGATGAGCTCTGGAGGCTACCTGGCCCTTTCCAGGCTCTGTCTAAGAGTATGGTGGATATTCAATAATGGAGGTTGATTCGAGAAAGGGGTGACTTACTGTCATCCTAACCAGAGTTCTAGGTTTCTGAAGTTTTGGATGTAGTGAGATGAAGGTCATTCAGAATTCCCCAGTGGAGTCATCATTATGTTGGGGTTCCCATGTTTTGGCCAGGTTGAAAGAGACCAAAAGATGAGACAACATAGAACCACTTTCAGACCTTAGGATCTATCCCTCCTAGGTCCAGAGAGGGATCTCTCTATATAAGTCAAAGGATATGTATTTGAAGTTCAAAGTTATGATTTTAGGCTAGTTATAGGCTCATGGTTGCTTGTTTGATTGTTTAGGTTTGGTTGGAAGGAATCAGGGAAGGAAGGTCCAATAGAAGACAAGGATGAGCAAAGGGGAAGCTTAGGTAGAGACAGATAACTCAAAGAACATCAAAGCCATTGGGCTATGGAGTCAGGAAAGGATTTACTTGTAATCAATGTGCAAGCTTTCAGTTGGGCTAGTCATCTAGAGCATTTGGATCTTAAAGGATAGAAGATGGAATGGAACATTAAGGACAGACAATGAAAGGAGGAGAACCAACCAACTCGATCTATAGATCAGGCCAGAGGTCATTTAACTCCAGGCCTGCTTGGACAAAATTAGAGGCAAAACAAGGGATCTTGGAAAGGTTTAATTGGGACGGAAAGCTCCTAGTGAGGCAGATACAGGATTCTAGACCTCCCAGGTTCTCAACACATTCAACTAAATCCTAACAAGAACATCTAAATACTGATTCCATTAATTCATACATCAGAGAGCAGGAAATAGCATCCACTACACTGGTTAAACCAATTGAAATCAATATTCAGATACACATATAAGCAGAAAACATAAAAGGCTGGGAGAGAAGCAACATAAGGTACCTATCAAGGGTAAATCTTATGCCAAACTTCTGATGCGAGCCTGAAGAAACATGATGAAATGAAAGCAAGTCAATCACAAATACAGAGAAAGGAAAACATCACCAGCTGCTTTAGATCAGGATCCAAATAAAAATGCTTGTCATATTAAAAACAACACCAATTAGGTACATCATAGCCCATAGCTTGAACATTCAGTCTGAATACATCATATCTCAGCCTATCTTACAATACTACACAGGGAACTTGTCTCAAGAGGAACGATGCTTGCATTTCACTGATATCTCATCAACAACCATTACAATGTTTCCTTCTGTGCTTTATAGCAAAGGATGAACCTAAGATCGATTGAGAAGGTAGGTGAAAATTAAATGTTTCTTTAAACACAACAATGAATGCAGGGTCGAAACCCATTCTGCTTGACATGCTGTATATTTAATCTCTGTCACCTTCCTTGTGAGAGAATGATCTACTCCAGATTTGATCTTGACATATTTTGGCTGAAGTACTCCTGGATGATTTGAACAAAATGAAATAAACTGCTAGGAAGGTCTGTCTCATAAATGTCTGACTGTTTTTTTGAGCTGTAGTTAGGGCGGAAATTCTTTCAGGGATGTTATGTATAATAAAAGTGGTATGGGCACCCTGTACTTTGATAAAGAGAAACATTCTACTGACAAATAACCTTGATGGTACCTTTTACCTATGTGCAGGATCCTTTGATCGATCCTCGGGGTCTTCAAACTGCTGCTTAGCCTTCCAAACTTCGGATTTAAAGCTCAAGATCTTCATAAGCCTGATTTAATTTTCTTTTTTCTCTTCACTGAAACATTCTGCCGCCTTATTTGCTTCTGACAGGGTAGCTCAGGTTTTAATGGTGATGGGAGATTCTCAGAGTTTGAAATCTGCCTTTTCCTTAATGTAAATCTCGTCAGCAGCTTTCTTTGACAATTTTATGGTAGCGCCGGCCCTCGGATTTAATTCTGCCTGCAAAATTCTCCATTAAGATGGTACGATCAGAACATGGAGGCTTTCACCTCTAGCAACCCTGCAAAACAACAACTGTGAAGAAATCCATGGACGTGGATGATGGAGGAGGCGAGGACACACTGTGGACGCGAAAAATAGCCATGCAGACGGAGAACTGGGGAGAAAACGTGAAAAATGATGACAGAATGCTCTGGTGGAGGAATAATGAAACATATCACGAATACACGTAATAGACGAATGAAAACATTAAAAAACACGACAAAACCAAAGATATAGTGATGGAGATGGAGAATGTATGGGGCGTACACGTGGCAATGACGTGGTGAGACGGGGTGAGGCGGGAGACCGTGGAATGGTCAATGGCAGAGAGATAACTCGGGACCGTTGATCGCTGAGAAATCAACAGTGGGAGATGACGGACAGTGGGCCACATACATGGCGAACACGGGCTAACAAAGCGCACAGGTTCGTTAACGAACGGACAGCTACGACGCGGGATAGCCATTGGATGGAGCACCCGAGATCGGACGGTCCACGGCGATTTCGCGCGCTGTCCTCATCCAGACGTTAACGAGAGGGGGATAGGTTTAATGGCGGAGAACGGTGGTTTTGAAAACGTACACAAGGACACACAGCAGCAGCTGTGTGGAATCGTTGGGGCTCCAGGGAAAACCACCCTGCGCGCAACGGTGGTGCAGAGAAAACAGGTGGTTTCAGGGCATATGACACATGCAGGTGTGGGGACCACCATTTCAGGCGGGCTCCGCGCCATTGGATCGGATTTTTAACGGAAGGTCGAGATCCGTTGATCAAACAAAATATATTAAAACCCACAAATGCGCATTTGCAAAGGTTTTTTGATGATTTTTCGCGCGGAGAAAGGTTTGGAGAGGCTAAGCACCTAGCGGATTTGGCGTTGGTCACGGCGCCGGGTCTTATGGGAGAGGAAAGTGCGGATGTTAATGGAGAAAGGGGCTAGGACCAGAATACATAAATTTCACCATTTTAACTCATTTTTAATGCGTTTTGGGGGCAATCAAAGGGTAACGGTAGGGGAGATGGAGGGGGAAACTAGGGAAATAAGGGAGATGGGGAAATTTAAAGGGGATTTTAGGGGATTTAGGCATAGAGAGGGGGAATCTTGGGGGCAGTTTGAAAAGGAAAAGAAGGGGAATTGATGTATTTCCTGCAGGGTGGGATGAGGGAACATAGTTCCCTTGGAGCAATGTAATTAGCAAGAAGAGGTAGATTTGTATTAGGCACAACAATTGAGAGACTTCAAGGAGGATGGGTTTTCAGGGGAAAGGCATTCCTTGAAGGCTCAAAAAAATCTAGCCCCCAGCTGGCTTGCCAAGAATTTCATAGGGGGGCTAACAATTTGTTTTAAAGGTTTTTTTCATTCATCACCCTCCGTTATCTTAATCTGATGATATCCACTTTTCAAATCCAATTTTGAAAAATATTTTGCCCCACTCAAACAGTCCATTAAATATTCAATTCTTGGTAAAGGAAATCTATACCTGATTTTTATCTTGTTGATTGCTCTTGAATCAGTGCACATTCTCCAACCTCCAGCTTTCTTCAAACTCATCACTCTAGGTACTGCACATGGACTCAAGCTTTCTCTAATTAGACCTTTGTCAACCAATTCCTGCACTTGCTTTCTTATTTCTTCATTCTCTGTGGGAGTCATTCTGTAGGCTACTTTGTTTGGAAGATTTGATCCTGGAATCAAATTGATCTGATGGCTGCTTTTTCTTACAGGTGGTAATTCATCAGGCAAATCATCCACAACAATATCACAATAATTTTCCAGCATTTCTTGAATTTCAATTGGAAAATGAAATTTTTTTGTGGAAGTAAGCACTACTTTAGGTTTGCAAACTAAAGCAAAATTACCTCTTCATCTTCAATCTGCTGTAAGTACTCTTTCCCACTCAGCAATAAAGTCTTTGGATCAGACTTTCTGTTTGATGGTTCTCCTTCCTCCATAGGTATCAATGTTTGATGTATTCCATCCTTGAAAAACTTATAAGTGTTCTTCTTACCATCATGTACTGCTGCTCTATCATACTGCCAAGGTCTACCCAACAGTATGTGACACACATCCATAGGCATCACATCACACATGATCTTGTCCTTGTAGCTGCCCATCTGGAATTCTATTTCACATTTCTCTTTCACAATCAGCTGGTGTCCTTTATGAAGCCATGACACCTTGTAGGGAGTTGGATGTTCCCTTGTCTTCAATTTTAGTTTCTCTATCACCTCTGTAGAGACCAAATTTTCTGTGCTGCCACTATCAATGACCAATTGACAGCATTTCCCTTGGACCTTGCACACACTCCTGAACAAGGTCTTCCTCTGTGTTGGCTCACCAACTTCTTTTGTTTGTTTTAACAAAACGTTATTGACCACCAAATATTCTCCTTTCTCTGGCAGAATTTCTTCTTCTGTTTCAAACAACCTTATTGTTTCTTCTCCAATATGAGCAACAATTGCATTTCTCTGACTTGTACCCATATTCTCTGGGAATTCATAGTGTTTATGTCCTAATTGGTGACATTTGTAACACCTCACTTCTCTTCCTTTGTTTCTACGTCCTCTTCCTCTGTAGGAACTCCTTCTGCCCCTTGCATCACCTTATGTGGATGCATTCTGAGGTGAGCTACTACTAGCTCCATCTCTTGGTGCTCTAGACCTTCCTCTACCACCTTGACTTCCCTTCCCTCAGAAAGTACCTCTTCCTTTGGCAGACTGCTTTCTCAGGAGTTTTTCTTCAGCTTTCAAGGCCATTTGATAAGCCTCTTCTACTGTCTTGGGAGACAAAATACCTATCTCATCCCGGATCTCCAACATGAGACCATTTACATACCTGGCAACCTTCTCTGCTGTGTCCTGGATTTGTCCAACTCTTATACTTACATTATAAAACTCTTCTTTGTATTCTTTCACTGTCATCAATCTCTACCTAAGATTCTGCATCTATCTAAATAATGTAAGTTTATAATCACTAGGAAAAAACTTACCTCTCAGCTTTGCCACCATTCTATTCCAACGTTTGATTGGTTTTTTACCAGCTCTCCTTCTCTCTGCTTGCGCTCCATCCCACCAAAGTGTTGCATGTCCGTTCAACCTTATCACTGCAAATTTAACTCTTTTGTCTCCACTCATTTCTTCATAATCAAAAAATTTATTCATCTCATTGATCCAATCTATCAATTCTTTTGGATTCAATCCTCCTGCAAAGCTTGACACTTCAAGTCTAGGCTTGGATGTAGACCCCAAAAATAATTTAAGGAGTCTCATCTCAGGAGTAATCTCAACATTCTCTCTTGCCTCTTCTTTAGTTTCAGGTTCACTGACATCCTCAGGATCTCTTTGGTGTCCTAATTCCATTGCTTCCAATCTGGCTTGGAACTGCTGCATGGTCTCCAATACTTCTGCATTGGAAACTGGCCTGCCTCTTCTTCTACTAGCAGCACCTCTGGAAATTCGGACAGCCATGCTGGAATTCTTCTTCTAGATTTTGGAAGTTGGTTCAGTCTCTGCAAAACGTCTTGAAATCCGCTTTGATACCACAATTGATGGAGATGTTCTTCAATAGCCAAGGTTATAAAAACCCTTCAAACAATATGATCGTTGTTTTTAAATAGACGCTTCTAATAAAATCAAATGTTATTAAATCAATATTTCGATCCCCCTTGAACCGATATCAACTTTCATCATAGTATTAAAGTAATTATGAAGTAATTGGTTTGAATCAATTACTCAATTATCAAACCTTAGTCATTTAACTCTAAAAACAAGTGTTTTTATGTTAAGTTGGATTCATATGGGCCTCACGCCTCTAATATTCAACTGTCACTTATTAATTAAATATTTAATATCGCCGAAACCACTGGGCCATATCTCCGATTAACCCCCATGTAGCTTTGTTAACGATTACCTTTAGATCTTTTGTCCTCCAGATCGAACGCAAATCGCGTTGCTTCCCCCACAAAAGGTTAGCACACAAAAATTATGCGATATAAGTGGAATTTGCGAGGTGACATGTCCAAAATGTATTGGATTGCATTGATAAAGGTAAAAATCTCCTTGATCCCAAATGTCGTGCAATACTGCTAGTATTCTTCCCCAAAACCGCTCAGCTGGAAAATCCGGTAATTGATTGTTCAACTCAGAATTCTCACTGCATTTTAGTTCATTTCTTCAATTCGTCTTCCCTTCTTGATGTTGCAAATCGACCTCATCGATTTAGTTCAACCAAAAAACAAACCCCCAGTCTTCTATCTCAACTGAGATTGCTCCGACAAGCAGACGTTCGACATATGGTCTCGCTCTTCCAACAGAGCCCACTATTCGACCTTCTTCAATTTTTCTATACAGAACAATCACATTCAATTCATTCGCTGAGAATATGAGTTCAAGGAAAATTAGAGAGAAATAAGGAGTTTTCACACAGAATTAATTCCTTTTCCATTTATACACAGAATTTCTCAAATCGAAGGAATGAGTCCTTCGGGAAAATTTCCAATAACACATACAGATAGCCAATAAGTCTAAAATTTATTCATCAGAGAGTAATGCTTCTTGGTTCAATCATTTATTGCAAAATCCCCCCTTTACTCTATATCAAGGGTTACATTTTATAATCTTTTACATGACTATTCGGTTCCTTCTTAAGGACTTGTTTCTTCTTATTTAATCAAAAGCTTAATTGCATAATATCGCTCTAATTCTATCAACAGAAACTAAATAGACTGACACAAATCAACTATTCAGCTTCCTCACTTATTAGACTAATCCTATCTACCCTAAGTGTAACTGACAGCTAAGGTATTGACACCTTTGCTGGTACATTTTCTTGAACATTCTCGAGCCCTTCTAGCCACAACATGTGGACAATTTTTCTCACATTGCTGACTAGAATCCAATGCCCCTGCATCAAACATCCTAGTCAATGAATTGGGATATAGGCATGTCTTCCCAATAATCATTGAATGAACAAATTTATACATAAATATGAATGATGAAGTAGAAAGAGACCTGGTAAGCAGAGGAACCAACACCAAAAATGAAGTCTGGAGGAAAGTTGAAAACAGTAACACAGCTCCGACCCTGCAAGATACCAAAACTTCAAGGCTCAGATGAGAAACATGGAAACGTGGATGAACTCAGCCCTCACCAACGAGGACTCCTGACTCGATGGTTTTCAGCCTGCGAGAGGGAGGGTTAAGGCCATGGTCATGCCCCGCTTGTAGAAGGTGAGTAAATTAATCAGTAATGACTTTGTCAACAAATTCGCAGCCACAGAGAAGAAAACGAGCTCCATGAATTCCCTTGCCCTTGTCAACAAATTTGGAGCCACCAAAGAAGAAAATGAGCTCGTTGTATGTATGAGAGCAGAAATCCTCACGGAGTTCTAATGTCGTTAGAAATCCTCACAGAGTTCTGAAGTCCGTTAATATATATTTTCATCTGTAACTAATTAAAAATAACAGTATTTAATCTTAAGGTAGATATTATTTGAATCGTCTAACATTAAAATCAAGGGCCCACAATGATACAGTAATTTAGGTGTTATTATTTGATATATGCTATGTCCATGTGACACTATGTTACTTATCTTTTTTCATATTGGATTGTAAAAATGTATCTTATTATGTTGAATTTTACATAATAAATGATCATAATTATATATATATATATATATATATATATATATATATATATATATATATATATATATATATATATATATATATATATATATTTGTAAGATTATAGATGTTATTTATTTTCTTTTATATTGAATTATAAAAATTTATCTTTCAACATAAATACAATTTATTATTATATTAATTTTATGATTATGTTTTCTTATTCATTAGTGATTTATACTAACCAAAATATATTTTTATATAAAAATTATATATATATATATGTGTGTGTGTGTGTGTGTGTGTATCGGATATTAAGTTTTCTATTCCAAGAAAAAACAAGGGACAAGCTCCCATTACATATAGGAATTTGGAGATTAACTCATTATTGAAGGTATGAGGGGGAGCACAATCCCTATTACCTATAGCTCTGTATCCAAAACTACCCAAATTTCCTACTACATTATGAGAATATTGTCTAACAAACTGATTAAGAATAAATATACATTTACATAACATATTGGAATATTATAATAAATTCCAAAGGAAGATCTTTAGATCCACTGCTGTAACCTTCTAGTATTTGTTGACTGAAGGTTCTTGCTAAGATTTGTGCATGTTGCCTTGAAAATTTGAGTTCTCCCCTTCTTTATTCAGGATGCGACTCTTGATATAATTGATAGACTCCTCTGTATGTGTGCATTTTTTCTTGAGTGTTGCAATTTAATTTTTCTCTTCCTCAAGCTACTTCTTTAAAGAGGCATTCTCAGACTTCACTTGATGCCTTACTTCCTGCACTATTTTTTTGAGCTTGTCAATCATGAAATTATTTTCTCTGAAAATGACACACTTTTCATTTTGTAAGGCTTTGTCAAGAGGATTCATATCCATTGCTTCACTATGGGAGTTCTTCTTACTCTTCTGTTGGATTGAAGATACAATGATTTGTTGCCTCGAAGATATGGGATCTAAGAACACAACTCGTTCTCCCAGTAGGTAATTCTTAGCAATATTTGCAGAGGGAGGAGTACCGATGGGATATCTAATGGGATGTGAGGGACTTACCAGTAATGAGATGATTGTTATAATTTTCAGAATTTCGATTGGTGTAGTATTGAGGGTGAGGAAATGAGGCAGTTGTGAGCAAGCTGTTAGGAGAGGATCAGGGAGGGGCTTAACAATAATGAGTTGAGTGTTATAATTTTTAAAATCTTGATTGGCGCAGGACTGAGGGCGATGAAATGAAGCAGGGTGAGAAAGTTGCTAGGAGAGGATCGAGCGAATAGTGAAGCCATGATCACACTCAACACCATCAGGGGAAGGAACAAATCAAGGCTGAAAGGTAGACCTCGCTAGGGGATGGAAGAATGACCATATTTGAGGCCAATATATGGAGAAATGTGTTGGGAAGGAGATAATATTGAGGGAGAGTCACAAGAGTGAGGAGTTGGCTCATCATACTTTGAATACGATCCAGAGGGATTACGATGTACATGATGGATTTGAGGAGGATCTGAATTTAGAAGGGAGTTATTTTTAATTAATTTTTTCAAGCTCCAATCGTGATAACAATATGACAGAGGAAGGAGAGGATTGCAAGGGATGTTATGGAATTGGAATGATTTGGATGTCATGATGGATTTAGGATTCACCTGCAGGAGTAGCCACAGCCAAGTTGACCCGGATATCATCTAGATTGTTTTTTTCTCTCAAAATGTTATTGAAGGATACTTGGCCCGAGTTTGTTAAGTTTTGTGTCATTCTTTTTATTTTCTAACACATCACAATATTTGGAGGATTGCTTTTGCTTATCATAGCCTGGATGATTATGGTTGAATCACCCATGATGAATGGGTTCTGGGTGTTCTTTTTTTTTTAGTATGATGGTGCCCAAAAGCAGTCTATAAGCCTTTACCCTATTATTTGAAATTTTTCTTATTCCCCTTTCAAAGGTAACAAGGTTGTTTCCACTCGGTTCAAGGAGGATTCCACCAGCACCTGCACTACTCGTATTATTCTTTGACGCACCATAAAAAAAAAAAAGACAAGGCTTTTTTAGGTTTTTCATCCAGAGGATGAACTCATGCTTTTTTAACCTTATTTTCCAATTGTGGAAGTTTGTCTTTAGCTTGGGGGTGCTTGGCCAGTTGTACCTTATTGTTGAGACGAAGTCAAATTCTCTCTTCTTCTTGGAGCTGATTGATGTATATTTCTTTCAAACCTTTTGTGGATAAAAAATCTGTTGTAAGTCCTCAAGTATTGGACATAACTTTGCCTTTGTTTAGAGGCGATCTTTGAAAATTTGTTCGTTTCTCGCTAACCAAAACTAGCAGCATAAGAAGGATGACAGAATTTCCCAAAATATTTTTATAGAGCTTTTTTTTTAGGTTACTAGGGATATTCCCTTTTCCAGGTTGTGAAGTCATTGAAGGGGTGAGATAAGTTCAGATCAATTTCCAAATGACTCACTAGCATTTTCCAGCCATCTTTTGCAAAGGAGAAAAAAGGATGTTGGATGTTTTCTTCAACACTCAAGCACATGGAGCACCTAGAGGGCCCTGAGAAATATTTTCTTTTGTTGTTATCTGTTGTTAGAACTTTTCCTTTTAAAAGGGTCCACATGAATATTTTAACCTTTGGAAAAATTTTGATTTCCAAATTGTTTTCCATGAAGCCCAATCCTGATTATCTTGCTGATATTGGGTGGTTAAGTAGCCTGATTTAACCAATTATTCTCCTCCATTAGGATCCCAGATGAAAGATTCTTGTGCATCTTGGTTAGTTGGGGCAGTTCCCTTGAGGAGGATGACTAAAGAGTCCAATTTTTTTAGATTGTTGGCATGTAGGGAGAGATCCAATTAGCCCAATTTATGTTTTGTAAGATGTTAGCTCCCCATAATTTGCTAGATTGATCAAGATACAAATGGACAAGGTAACATCAAACCAAGCTTTGGAATCCAAGGACCTAGCCTTCCTGGATTCGGATAGGGATCTCTCTGGTAGGTGAAAAGATGTGAACTTGTTTGCTGATTAGGGTTGATTTTAGGCTAGATGTTAACTGTAGGGTATTTTGATTGTTTTTTGTTGGGTATGATGCTCAGATAGATTTAGATAGAAAACAAGGAAGATTCTTAAGTCATTGGGCAATGGAGTCAAACAAGGTCATGAATGAGTTCATCAATGGTTTCAAGAGCATTTTCAAGGAAATTTAACTTGGTTGGTGGATCTTTAAGGTTGTGAAGGATCATGAGATGGAAATTTAAACTTGAGAAAAACAAGCTAATAAAGGGTAGAAACATAATCCTTTATATACTTTTAAACTGATAGAGTTAGAAGATTTATAAGCATAGCAAGGGATTCAAAGGTTTAAGCAACACCTAATCCATTTGATTTCAGACTGAAAGCAGATAATCAACCAAGACAACATTCAGATAAAACATAGAAAGGAAAAAACTTGTTTAATCTTTCATGGATTTTATCATCAAGAGCAGTAAAAACACTTGAGTTGCACAAGTAACTATAAACATGGAAGGAGAGAAAACCCTAACATCCACAGTGACAGCTATGAAATTTCCTTGAGACAATTTTAGTTAAGTAAAGGCAAAGAGCATGATTAAAACAGACTTATTTGACAAACTATAGGCAAAGCTGCTTCAAAATATGATTTTAAGAATAGAGTACTTTAGACATAACAATATGCAGGGCTAGCCATAAATCATAATTGATACTAACTGATCTAAATCATTCAAGAAAATAGACAAGCCAAAAAAATTATTAGAGAGAAAGAGACGAGTTCCCTAACATATTTTAGCAGAAGAAAACATTAAGGCAGTGAAAGAAACAAACAGATCTAAGGTGCCATCAACAAACATATCCTAGTCTAATTTTTTTTTCCTACTGCAACATAGATGGATGGAAAACATATGAGAAACACAGAAAATATTAACAAGAGAAAACTTCACCATCAACCAGGCCTATGGATCCTGCAAACAATCCTTCTCCATCAACAAGTAAATAAGATCATGCATAAGCTCCAAGGCATCAATTTCTCATCAAAGGCTTCAAGGGACTATGTATTACTTCATCATAAGTCATCAACATCCAAAAAAATATACAACATCCTCATGCTATATTTATGGCGCAAATGAGGAGGTGGAAACCCTAAGAGGCTTCCAGAAACCCTAATTCAGCCATAAATGTCATAAATGTGCTTAATAACCATGCAAGGCCCAAGACACATAAGAGATAAGAAAATAAATGAAACACGCCAAAACATAAATCCCCAATCAAATCAGGAGTGTTTTGTCCAGGAAAATATTAAAAAACCAATTTTCCATTAATTAGTGTCTTTTGTTGACTTTTTGGCAAAAAGCAGTCTATGTGCGTAGCTCCATATCAACAAAAATTGGGGTCTGTTGCAGCTGAGTTTTGGATGCCTTACCGACATCGGATTCGGACCCGTGATGGCTCGTTGTAAATATTGAAGAGTCTAATCTCCAAAAATACTTGATTTGAGCTGAATGGATGCCATTTACCTACTCAAAAATCCAATCTCCCATGACTGCACAATGCACAGCAGCAGGCCTGAAAAGGAGACAGAAAGGTCATTTTTTAGGTGTTTTTTGACTTTTTGAAGGGGAAAAAATGCTCCAATTGACCTGAAATGTTTTGGAGAGACTACTAGTGACATGAAAAACCCAAAAATGTAAACTTTAGCAATTGAGGATGCCCCAAAAATGAGCGTAGCGCCTAGGGTGCTGCGCTCCTAGGGGCCAAAATTTGGAAAAAACAAAAAGTTTCCAGATTTTCTTCAAAATTGGTGTAGACCCCTTAAGGGGTTTTAGACACCTATTGATAAGCATTGGCCAAGATTCTGAGGCTGTCATGAACTTTGGGCCTTTTTAGCTCTTCTATCTCTAGGAGGGCTTGCTTCAATTTGGCATTGGCAATCATGCCCTTCCTTGCATAGTGTTTGACCATTTTTTTCTGCAAGGCAAGGCCCCTCTTCACTTGTTTGAAATGTTTGTGCTCCTGTTTATAATATTAGATGACCCTTTTTTCCCTTTAAAAATCCTTTTCCCATTCTTGAAGCTGGGCATCTTTTTCTAGGAGGAGCAATTTTGTATTTATCACTTGGTCCTCATTATCACTATCTAAATCAACAAAGAGAGGGCCTTGAGAAACCTTTTTTATCCTTTTGCTTCTCCTGACTGGTGTCTTTTGTTCAACACTCTTCATTTTTTCTTTGCATTTGTCTGAAGCTTTGGTATTTTGTGAGGAGGTGGTCCTTTTCCTTTTAGAGGCAACAAACACACCCCTTTTCCCTCTATGATAAGTGCATGAGAGAGGGGAAATCATGGGAGTCTCAAAGGCAATGTTGTCATCATTTTTTCATTCACTCTGCTCTGCTTTTTCTATGTCTTCTATGGACTGATTTTTGTCAAGACAGTCATGACAGTTGTCATGACTGTCATGACTCTTTCTTGGACTGTCTTGGGCACTTAGATAGCTACCTTCCTCATCTGGTTTCTCTCCTTCTTCACTGTCTTCTTCTTCACTATTTTCCTCTTCCTCATCATTGTTATCTTCCTCTTCATCATCATGTTCATTGTTTTCATCCTTGTGGCTGCCATCACTGGTTTCATATTTGTTTTCTTCTTCATCATCTTGTTGCTCTTGGCCATTGCTGGTTCTTCTTGGACATCCTCCTCTTCATCATCATGTTCTTCATTTTCATCCTCTTCTTCTTTTTCATCAACTTCTTCTTCACTACCCTCTCCTTGTTCATCATTATCTGTCTCATCTTCTTCCTCACTGTTGCCTCCTATTTTCCCTTCACTATGGCTACTGTCAACCCCTTCACTTGGTAATTTAGGGGAGGAGGTAATAGGTGAAATTATTTGTGGAGAAGGCACATGGGGAGATGATGGATGTGTGGAGGTAGATGGTTGTGAAGTGGAAGGCAAGCTCTGCTGGATGAATGCCCGGGGGTCTACAAACACATCATGTGAGATGAAAGTCTCCCAAGATATACCTTGTCTCTCTAGCTGGTATAGGAAAATCATCTTGATCAGGGAGTGATGAAAGAGGCTAGGCATTTGGTGGTCATATCTTGTCCTCTTGACATGAGAGGCTATTTTATCAATACTCCAGAAGAAGTAATAAGGTAGGTTCATCATCTTGACTTTGCTAAAATTCATCAGCAACCTGATATGATATGAATAGAGCCGGGAGTATCTTCCCTCACATGTGAAAAAACTGATAATCTGCCTCATTAATGTTGCATACCTCTCTAGAAAATAAGGAAAAGGAAAAATAGCCTTGCAGTTTTTCTGATAGGTGGGTTTCAGATAAGGCCCATAATAACCCAAATCCAATTTCTTTTGTTTGAACCAAAGCTCACCAATGTCTGGTATAGCGGTTGCCTTGGAAATTATTTCAGATGAAAGCTCAAATTGGACCCCTGCTAGATTAACTTGGTGGTTTTGTAGGCTACAAGAAAAAAATCTAGTTAAGTCTGGATGATATTTGACTTGCTTGACCTTCTCACAAAAAATTGTAGCACTCTACATCCTAGAAGTATGAAAGGATCACAGGAGAGGAAGTAATTGGAGTGGTGTCTAGGGGCTCAAACCTTTTAGATTTTCCTCCATGATGTTTTGGCTTGGTGGGAGTGTGACTCTCATCACCACTAGTGTGACTATCTCTCTCTTACATGATGGCTAGTCCAAACAGCAGAAGGAACCTTGAGTTTTTCTTTAGGGTATTTGGAGTAAAATAAGTGGTGTAGGTCAAACTTTTGCAAAGAGGAAAGCTAAGGTGAAGACAGCTTTCAAAGCTTGTACTTGGTGGTAGAGGTAAAGCTTATAGTCACTCAGTCCCCTCTTTGTATAAAAAACCAATTCTTCTTATAAATCCTAGTTCAAAAACATAACAATTTATTTTTCCATAATCTAGGGTTTTGGTCAATTCTAACCATGTATGACCTCTTTGATAAATAATACTTGGGAGAAGGTAAAAAGGTTAACCGACCTTGTATTAACTTGCAAAAGCTTTTTAGAGGCCGAAAAACTTGATTTTGAAAGTCTTTGGAAAAAATTTTGAAGTGTTGCCAGGGGCGCAGCGCCGGGCCAGTCGGGTTGTCGAGGCGTAGCGCCGGGTGGAAAAGGCAGTCTCGCGGGCACCAGTGGTCATTTTTGGGCCTATGCACAGTGCCAACCCACGCGCGTAGCACCAACCCACGAGCGCAGTGCCAACCCATGAGCGCGTAGCGCAGTGTAATCTTACACTGCCCGCCTCACCTCTATGCGTAGCGCCGAAGGCTAGGGGCGTAGCACCATGCTCAGTGTGTAGTGCCTACTAATTTCCACAGTTTGCCCGAAAACCAAAATAATATCTTATCAACGGCTTCTTCTTCTTGAAAAATGGCAAATGATGCATGGGGAAGGTTCAATTGACTTTTATACTTGATTTGAAAAGTAAATTAAAAAAGACCAAACCCACTTTTGTAAAGTTGGTGTCTCCTATCTTTCAGTGTGCTTTTGACTAATGTTTGTTGTGAACACACTTTAACATTTTTCAGAAAACATGTTTATTTATGCCTTTGCCAATCTTTTTGAAGAACAATATTTTTGGCATGGAGGCCCTTTGTTGGGAGCCTATTGTTGAGATGCAAAAATCGAGGTTACATTTTGGCTTTTTAGGCCTCTCTTGACAATAATTTATACCCCAACCCTTTACTTCAAAAACTCTGTTTTTCTACCCTTTGGAAAAATGGTCTTCTTTAAACTGATATCCTTTGTCTTTGTTCTCTTAGTGCAGGTGAAGCAGTGCTATTTTGGTAAAAAACCTTAAGGAGGGGGCTTCTGTCCTTGAAATCTCTGAGATGGTTCTTTGCTTGTCACCAATGTTTTGTTAATCCACTAGAACAAACCCTGATACTCTTTTACCTATAGGCCTGTTGTTTTTTCTTTTCTTGTTTGTGTCTGACCCCTGGTGATAATTACATCCTATTACCTTGCCTCCTCTTGTTGCTAGTGGTCACCTTGGCTACTCTTTGAAAAATGTGAACAAGGGCAGCTGTCCCTTGCAGTGTTTATGCTCTAAGCCAAGGAGGCCCCTTTGAATGCAACCTCTTTATGTATGAAGGCATAACTTGTTGGGTATCAAATCCATCCTATGACTCTGTGAAACCTTTGGTGACCTAATGGGGACCTTTGGACTTGGATTTTGGATAGGGATTTAGACTTAGGAATCACCAAGTATAAGATAGGACCTGTGATAAGCTTAGTGTGTTGTGAAGACCTCAGGTCTAGCATACTTCATTATCCAGAGGGTCTGTAGAGACAATCAGTGTCTGAGAATATTATGGAAGAGTCAAAAACATTATTTGATTGGTAGATTTGAAGAATAGTAGATAATCTTGTAGATAAGAAAAACAGAGGATTTGGGCCCAAAAGGAAAGACATGGTAAAAAATGGGTGACAGTTGGGGTTAAAATAAATGGCTTGAACCCAGGATGGGTCTTCCATGAGTGGTGGGCTAGTGATGAATAGATAGGAAGATGAAAAATAGGAAAGTTTTATCTCAGAATAATGAAGGCAGTGAGATTTCTAGAACTCATAATGTTTATGAATTTTGTTTCTAGAAATCTAGGGACACTACTTAGTCATCTTCAGATAGTGAAAAATATAGATGACTAACATAAGAGAGAGATATAATTCAAAGTAGTTAATCCCTTTGAGAACATACATTTTTTTAGTTCTTGGAGGTCAGGATGCCCCATTATTATATCTTCCCAAAGCTTGATTCTTCTTCCATTCCTGGGGTGCTTAGATGTGTGCTTTATGATGATTGGAAGGAATTTTTTAACTAGCTTCCAGACTTGAGAACATGACCTGATCAGTGTGCTTTCTTCTAGTAAGAGGGATCGGGGATGGTTCATGTACTTAGCCTCCAATACTTGCTTCCACTAGAATTCCTTCCCTATGATTAGTCTCCAAGAAAAATTTTCCCCAAGGGCCATGTTCAACAACCCTCATTTTTCATAAAAGTTACCTGATCCCATTTTACCAAACTGAACTTTTTTTATTATGTCTTTCCTCCTTGCCACATGTATCCTCTTATTATGAGTTCTACTTTCTTATGACGGCTTGTTGGTGCCAAAATTGTTGCAAATTGATAAAAAGGAAGCGTTGTTAGCATTGATTTAATTAATATCACTCTACCTGCTAAGTTGTGCCATTGCATTCCCTAGCTTTGTATTTTTTTTTTTCATTTTCTCAACTTGGATGTTCCATAATTCTGACTTTAGATTTTATTTTGCTATAGGAAGACCTAAATAAAGAAAGTGGATCCATTTTGATTGTATGGGGATGTATAGAATCTGAGATATTCTTTGAGGAATGCAAGAGGCGTATTCCAGCCATAGATTCTTCATTGTGTTATTTAGAAGTCCTCCTGAAACCTACATGTAATTGTATAACACTTTTTTAAATATTCTGGCAATAGTGCATGAAGCCCCTCCCATCAGTAATGTGTCATCGATGAATAAGGAGTTATTGATGATTTTTACGCCATGGAAGATAAGGAGACCTGTCAATGAGCGTTTTCTTCTACCTTTTTCCAGAGTTCGGCTCAATGAGTCTGTCATGATTATATAAAGAAATGTAGATAGAGGTCATCCTTGCCTGAGCACCCAGGAGATTGAAAAAATTCACTTGGCATTCCATTTATCTATGGGGCAATCCAGGGTCCTACAATGCAAGCTCTGATTACATCAATTATCTCACTTGAGAACCCACATTTCTTGAGGATTGGTGATAAGAAAGATAGGTTTAATCGATCAGAGTCATTCACCATGTCCAATTTTATAATATTTCTTTGCTCTTTCCTTAAAATACTTCAATGCAAGGCTTCTTGGACTATCAATACATTATCTAGGATCTGCCTATTTTGCACAAAACCTCCCTGAAAGAACGATGTGTTCTTATCTCCTGATTTCAACTAGAGGCTGCAATATTTTAATCTCCAGACTTCTTCCTCTGCTCTATGCTCTCTGTAGATTTCCCAATAAAGCGTTTTTTCCTAGAGTTGAATTTCTTTTGTTTCTTCCTGATTTTCCTTTGCTTCTTGAACTGTTTCCATTTTTTAAATTAATTCAAACTTCTTTTTTTGGGTTTTATTCTGGATTTCCTTGGCCCAAATTTTGATTTCCTTCCTCAGTGTTTTTAATTTGGTCTCCCATACAAAATAAGGAGAGCCAATTATTTTTTGGGACCATACCTCTGCAAATTTTTTTTTTTTCATCATTGTTATTCCATGATGGGAAATATCGAAAAAGCATAGGACCCTTGTATCCCATTGTTCCTAGTGAAATTACCACTGGCTTGTGGTCAGATGCTAAAGAGTGAACAATCCTTGATACCACTGAACTGTAGTTTGTTAATATGTTATCTTGGACTAAGATGCGGTCTCATCTTTCTTTTATGTTGCTGCTACTAATTCTCTTATTAATCCATGTGTATTTTACATTGTTGGGAGGGATGTCCAATAGATTGAATGACTCCATTATGGTTTCAATGGAGTCCCTCGATGGATCTGCATGAAAATTTCCTCTGAATTTCTCTTCAACATTGAAGACTAAATTGAAATCCCCTCCAACTATAATACTTCTGTTTTGGGCCTGATTTAATGTATCTTTGAGAGAGTTCCAACATGATTCTTTCTCTCTGTAATGATTTGGAGCGTATATGTTTACCATGCAATATTGCTCATCAGTGGTTTTTCTTCTTAAATATGTTTTAATCCAATAATGCTCTTTTTTTTTATGGACTAGTTCCCATTTTTCTTTTCTCCATAAGGTGAAAATGACTCCCAAGGCCCATGTTGCTTGAAGAGTTGTGCCCTCATGTTTTTTTATTTTAGGGATAATTTTCTCAGATTCTTGTGCATTTGTTTTGGTCTCCTGTAGCATGAGGATATCTAGATTTTCCATTACTAATAAGTCTTTGATTTCATTGATTTTCAATGGGGTCCCCATTCCTTGGCAATTCCATGAGACCAGATTCATTATTTATTCTAGGTGGAGGCAGAGGGACATTTCCCTCTAGTATGATGGGGAGTTTTCTCATTTTTTCCTAAACTATTTTCGAGGAAGGAATCCATAGCTTGTTGGGTTCCCATTGCCATCTCTTTTGCTACTTCTTTGTCTCTTGACTCTTTATTTGTCTTTCTTCCTTGTTTTTTTTGTGTTCAAGGGAGACTAATGCATCTTTTGACTGATTCCTTATTAATATTCAATCAAATGAGGGGGCAAGCGGGCTAAGGGGAAGAATGGGGGAGGATGGGGTGAGGAGAGGAGGGAGGAGGAGACGAGGGAAGAATAGGAGGATCTTCAAGAGGATTGAAAGGATTGGTGTCAATATGATTGGAGGAAGGAAGAGGGGGAATAGAAGGAGGCATCGAGGAGGAGATGAGGGTAGATTGTGAGGGAGCCAGAGGGTGTGATGAGGAGAAAGAGGGCGGTTTATTTTCTGATTTTTTCTTTTTCGCTTATTCCCATTTTGGGTCCTGAGCTTCCACTTCATCATTTTGGGTCCTGGGCATCTATTTTGAAAAATGACAGTATTCATGACATACCTTTCATTTAAACGGGATTTGTTCATAGTCCAGCTGTTGGATATGCGTCGAACTGTCAACTTTGATCTTCACTACTTCCGGGGGGATTTTTCGTAGGTCGACTTCAACACTAATCCTCGCACACACATGCATATTCTCCTTTGGCTCGCTTCTATCAATATACTTTCCCACTACATTCCTTATTGCCCTGACTAATTCATATCCCCGACAGTGGATAGGAAGGTGAGGGAGATAAACCCAAACTGGAACAACACTTGGAACATCCAGTTCAGGGTCGAAATACGACGTCCATCTGTTTAGGTAGAGTCCTCTTGTGTCCATGAAGTATGGGCCATTTCTAAATGTCAAATATTTGTCTTCCTTCGTTCAAATTGAAATGTATAGTATCCTCCTCCACATAACCTGATTGAAATTTTCCCATTTATTGATGAGGACCAGTGCCTTTCAAACCACTTCTGAACAGAACGAGGGGATGGCCAGGGCCAATGAACTGGCCAACCAGACCACGTTCAGAAAGTGAGAGCGATGCTCGTCGAGGGAGAGACAAATGAAGAATAATCTCAAGGATATCTTCTAGCTTCTTGAAAAACTTAGAGACAAAAGCTCTAGGTATGGGAGATACAACAGACGATATCAGAGAAGCAAAGACTTCAATATTTCTTCAGAGGGTAGATTCGAAATAGAGGAGGCTAGTGGGGGGTCTCCATCTGGAGGAGGGTCTAGAGGGACCATTGAGGCCGATGGGAGTCAAGGCCAAGGCAAGAAACCATATATTCTTATAGTTAACAGGGATTTTATATTTTTGTATTTGATAATAAAAAATAATATACAATCGATATTACAATCTGGCATAATATTAATATTAGTAAATTAAATTGAAATACAAATTTAAATCATTTAACAAGGTCTTCAATAAATAGTGATTGGGGTGCTCTGTTAAGGCACTCCTTGATGTGAAGTCATCTATTCAATTCTCCACCCTAATTAGTGTGATATCATAAACATATAAAATTAACCAAAAAATAAAAATAAATCCAAATAAAATATATAGCCCTAATAATCACAACCTCATCTCACGATCATTGTAATAATGTGCAACGTTATCCCTATCAAACATCAATATTTTGGACCATCTTCACTTTTGTCTCGTGAGTGATTGTATGGCTTACCTTCAAATTATTGTCAAGATATTTCAGCATTGCAAAATATAAATATATATATATGTCCCCGACAATTTAGAGTGTCCACATCCTCTAAATTAGAAACATGGAACGTGAGAAGAAAAGCCACAAAACACGTGGGTAGCGGACTCATCTCGATTTTCTTTAGTCAACGTCATGTGTTGGTAAAATTCCGTCGCTATATTTAAGGTCTGGGAAAGAGCCGACCACTAGGGTTTTTCTTTCTAACGGTTTTTGAGAAGGGAGAGTTCGGAGAAAGCCAGCAGAGTGTGGAGACACATGTGGGAGGGACGAAAAGGAAAGTCTTTCCCCATTCTGGTCGTTGCTGGTTATAAATCAGCCACATGACTCTTTAAAATATCAGCCACATCCCAGAAAAGGAAAGTCTTTCCCCATTCTGGTCGTTGCTGGTTATAAATCAGCCACATGACAAGACATTGGGGGCTGGTAAAATAAAATATTTAAAGCTAACTAGTAAAATAAAATATATAAAGCTAATTTTAGTTCCATAGACTTTGAAAAGCAATAAAATTAATGTGGTGATTTAAATAAAGTGGTATAAAATTAATGTGGTGACTTAAGCAATAAAATTAATGGGGTGATTTAAATAAAGTGGTGTAAACTTAATGTGGTGATTTAAATTTAAGTAAAATTATATTTAGGTATTTTTTATTGAAGTTGTTGGGGTAGTTTAATTCGTGATTGTTATGATAATGAAATATCATGTATTTTGAGATTCGAGGTTTGAATTTCTCGAGTTCACTGGTGGGATATATGCTAGAGACAATGTTATAGTGGTAGCAGTTGGTATTGACATCGACGTGTCATATGAATATAAAATTGTTGATTTCGGTAGTAAATAAATAAATAAATAAACTTTGTATTGAAGTAATTAAGTTACATCATTTTGGGATACTTCTTCTATTATTAGAAGTTAGAAAGAACTTTTCCATGTTGATAATTTTGAGGGATTTGTGTTGTGTAATGTATTTGTTCTGTTGATTCTATTAGTAATTTGGTTGTAATATTTATTTCACTTAAATTTCGCTGAAAGGAAGTAATCAATTTTATCAAGAGATTGGCCTAGTTCTCGATTCCTCTAGTTAAATAAAATAAAATAAAATATCTTTCCATTGAGGTAGTTAAGTTACATCATTTTGGGATACTTCTTCTATCGTTGGAAGCTAGAAAGAACTTTGCCAAATGTTATAATGTTGAGGGATTTGTGTTGTCTAATGTATTCGTTTTGTTGATTGTATTAGTAATTTGGTTGTAATGTTTATTTTCACTTGAACTTGGTTAAAAGGAAGTAATCAATAAAATACAAGTCATTTCGGAAGATGTGTCTTAAACAACACAATGACAATGTAGATCGGACATCTCATAGAAGAGGTGAGACATATTTTATTCTCATATTTCATAGTTTTGGAGTGAGTTATGAGAGTCCTTAAAAAGGCATGAGAATTTTCTTTAGTCTCCCAATATGATGATGAGTATATGAATAATAATTAGTCATTTTTTCACTATAAGGTCAAAATATCTAAATGTTTGATACTCACAAGATCATGTGGGGTTCACTAATCAGGTAATACTCTATAAAAACTTGATTTATCGAGGTGTTATGTTTATGAGGTATTTTATGTTGACTTCTTTCTCTTCACTTGTCTTTCTCTTCTTCCTTATTCCATTTCAATTTTGTTTTTATGGATATTTTTAGTTCTTGGTTTATTTGGATCTCCCCCACATTCCTTGAATGTTTTAAACACTAGTCCTACTCTTTGTTAATTTAGTTTTTCTCTTATATTTTTTTTGGAATTTTCTTCAACTATTGTTCATTTGTTTTTTTATTCTCTTTAATAATTTCCCTTTTCATTAATTTTTTTCCTTGACTTTTACTTATCATTTTACTAATATATGTGAGTATTTGTTTGAATTAATTTCCATTCTTTCCAAAATTTCATTGAATCATTGCTATCTTGGTTTCCCCTTACATTTCGGGGAAAAAATTAGGGGAGAAAATTCATAAATGGGATAATTTTCCATGTTTTTTCCCATAAGGAACAAGTCATCAGGAGATGAACTATCAAGAATATTTTAAGATTCCTTGCACATATCATCAGGTCACAGAAAGAAACCTTCAGGGAAGGAAAAGATAGAGGCATTTGATGAACCTTAAGGGTCTACAAAGAACAATGATTCAGAATTAGATCATCCAGAAGGATAACATCATTCAAAACCTACTTTATTATCCTTTGGAGGTTCCAAGTTCTACATCAAATTATTATTCTACCCACCAGACATAAACCCCTATGAGAATGATTTCTTAGTAGATTCTGGGTGCCAGCTAAACCTGCTAAGGAGAAAAGTAATCCTAGAATATTATTGGGAACATCCTACTATCATAGGGAGAGAAGTGGATGAAGAAAGTGTGGAAATCCAAGGCCATACTAAAGACTTCCCATTAAAAGTAAACAACCATTATTAAGCTTTCCTTTCATTATGTAAATCAGATGGTTGATGATTGTATTCTAGGATCATAATTTATTGAATTAGCTATTCCTATTACTATAAACATAAAAGAAATAATGTTTGAGTTCCATATTGATGGGATGAGTGTAAAGGCTCCTCTGCTTTTAGAAGGCTAAGTAACAGTAGAGAAAAATAACACTATATGGAAATAGAAAGTCAGGTTACATCAAGCAACCTGAACAAAATGGAGAGCTACATATTGTATGCCCAAACTCATGCAAAATTTTTAAACCCAATTCGTGAAAATATTATGAGAAATTATACTTCAAAAACCCCTATTTCTTTCTGGAATAGGGAAAAATACTTCTTGTCTCTCCCTTACAACCCCCTGGTCAAAGTTCAACCTCAAAGGGCTTCAAAAAAATTAATGATTCCATCAGAAATTAGAACATGCCAGGATGAAATAAATGACTTGCTGAAGAAAGGTCTCATAGAACCTTCTAAGAGTGCATGTGCATTTAGAGGATCCTATGCCAACAAGCACTTTGAACAGAAGAGAGAAAAGCTGATGCTAGTAGTAAACTACAAACTGCTGAACAAATCTCTATTCCTAACAAAAAATCTTTGCTACAAAATATAAAAGGAAAGGAAATCTTTAGTAAATTTGATTGGAATTTTGGGTTTTACTAGATTGGTATAATCCCATAAGACAAGCAAAATACTGCATTTGTAGTTTCTCATGGACACTACCAATGGAAACTTATGCCTTTTGGATTAAAGAATGCACCTAGTGAATTTAAGAAAAAGATGGAAGATATCTTCAGGGAATATTCTTGGATCATAATTTACATCGATGATTTGTTAATCCACTCCCATAATTTGCAGGAACATCTAAAACACTTGTCACATGTTTTATGATATAGTATTCATGCATGGATTAGTTTTTTCAAAAACAAAAATGGAGATAGGAAAAATGAATATCGAATTCCTTGGTCTCAGAATTGCTAATAAACAAATTATTCTACAAGACCACATCCTAAATACTTTCATCCTATTTCCAAATGTCTTAATAGAGAAATAAAACTTCAAATATTATTGGGTAGCTTAAACCATATTATGAAATTTTATTAAGGACAAGCAAAAGACATACTAATACTCCAAAAGAATTTAAAGAACAATGCTCCTGTGTGGTATCCAACAATGACTAATGTAATCAAGAGCATAAGAGAAAAGGTCAAAGAATTTCCGCAATTGTCCCTACCTACAAAAAGGGGGAATTATACCATTGAAATAGATGCATCTAATAGCACTTGAGTAGGAGTTTTACTCGAATAAATTAATGGAAAATAATTAGTGTGTTATTATGCCTCTAGATCCTTTCATGGGGCATAACTAAACTACCTATCAAGGCACAATGAATTCTTATTTGTAAAGAAAACAATTCATCATTTTAGGTTGTATTTAAAACCTATCCACTTTCTCATTAGGTCAAATCTGAAAGTCTTGACAAGAATGTTAAAATTTGATAAGTTGATTACATAAAGTCATTCCAAGATACAAAAGTGGGCTCCTTAGTTAGATAATTTTGATTTCAACATTGAACATAAACTTGGAATATTAAACTTCTTGGCTGATATGTTAGCTAGAGAAGAAAATTGTGTATATTTGGCTATGCTATCAAGAGATCACATGGAAAATGGGTAAAGACAAATAGAAAGGATTAGGAAATCAAAAGAAGTAGAAAAAAATGCCAAAGAAGAAGAGTTACAGAGGGTCCAACTCATCTGCAGTCTGAGCCTTAGAAGATAAGTACTATATTTGTATAATAGAGAAAGGGTAGAAAGGAAATTTTCTACGAGCTTAATTAAAGAATTTAAAGCATCACCTATCTAAATTCAATTATTGGAGAAATGGGAGCAACAAATAGAAGCAAGAATTAAATAAACAAAAGCAGAAGCAATGATCATCAGAGATGTGAGATATATTCATATTGATTATGATAATTTTGGTTATGTTATTGTGACATTGGTTTAGTACCAATATCATGTGAAAATTACTCTTTATTATTAATATTAGTAAGGTAAAAGAGAGAAATATTCATACACATAGATACCAAATATTTAGTAAGGAGGCCATGAGTAGGATGGACATAAGTCTCGAATGAAAAATTCACGCCAAGGGTAAACTGGAACTACAAAGGCACACAATTCATTTTGAATATATAAGATAAAATGCTAAGAGTTGTAAAATTTAAATTATGACTCAAATTTAAATTAAGATTCCTAATTTGTTAGTTATCTCCATTAAACCCTCTAGAAACAATAGTAATTAATAAGGAACTAAAAAATCAACAGAATGAGGTGATTGGTATTGCACAAGAATAATTCTCCTAAAAATTTAAGTCCATAACATCGTACCAAGGGGATTACTTGCTGACAAAATATCATCCACTCATGGAAGGATTAATCACGGGAATATGACTTGATGATTATATTTTCATTGTTCCAAACTACATGGTACTGAAGATCCATATTGGTCAAATGATAGTATGACTTGGGAAGAACTCCACAATCTAGAAAATCGAATGGATCCATAGAATCAATCAACATGAAGCATGGTTGACCCTTATCCCATCATGAATATATTTAACTCTTACTTTAGTCTCTTCATGAGTGGAACATCACTCTAAACTCCCAAGACTCAAAATTTTACAGATCTTCGTTCAACATATAAATAAATAATACATTCCCTCAATAATACTAAAAAAATATAGACTTAATACAAAATCAAATAACATACTTTTGCCTACTATCAAAGATGCCACTTTAGGTTCTCATGCATATCAACATATGTGTATGTATGCTTAGCACTTCCCCTAAGTAAGAATGACTCAAGCTCAAAGAGAGGGAGATTTAGAAGACTTAGACTCGACTCTATAATTTTGAATTACTAGAATGATATAACTCCTCCTTATTTATAGATTTTGGAGGGATCGGGGGGGATATATTTGAGGACATGACTTGATTTTCTTAGGTATGAAAATGTCGTACTTAAAGATCATATCTGTAGATTTCTTGAAACGTGACTTGATTTCTCAGGTACATAAAGATATTCCTTAAAGATCATATCTGTATATTCCTTGAAACATGAGTCAATCCTCACCAGAAGTTGGAGAAGTCCTCCAAATTTCAAGGATTCTTTGAAAAAAATTCTTAGAAGGACTATGTCCTTAAAGATAAATTGTTCTTATAGCCAAAAAACTAAAGTAATTACCAAATGAATTTAAGAAAAGTTGAAATATACTCATGGATAATGAGCTAGGGTACCTACACAGTGTAATGATATGCCACCCACAAAGAGGCTAAAGAAAATGCAGGAATATTCTCATGGTTGACAAGCCAGAGTACTTACATAGTACATAGTGGAGTGATACACCACCTACGAAGAAACTAAAATAAAAGTTGAAATATTCTCATGGCTGACAAGGCAAAGCACTTACACAGTACACAGTGGAGTGATATGCCATGAAAAAATGACTAAATAAAAAGTTGAAATATTCTCATGGCTGACAAGCCAAAGTACTTACATAGTACACAAAGGAGTGATGCACCACCCACGAAGTGACTAAAGTAAGAGATGAAATATATTCATGATGGAATAAGGGTCCACCATGCTTCCTACTGATTAGTTTTATGACTCCATTTGATTTTATGGATTGTGGAGTTCTTCCCAAGTCATACTTTTATTTGACCAATATGGATCTTCAGTATCCATGTAGTTTGGAATAGGGAAAATATATTCATTAAGGCATCTTCCCATGATTGTTACTTCCATGAGTGGATGATATTTTGTCAACATGTACTCCCCTTAGTATGATGTTCTAGCCTTGAATTTATATGATAATTCTTCTCGTGCAATACCAATCACCTTGTTCTATTGATTTTTTAGTTCCTTATCAATTACTATTATTTCTGGAGGGTTTAACAAAGATATCTCACATCTTAGGAATATTAATTTAAATTTGAGCCAAAATTAATACTGTGTAGCCCTTAACAGTTCATTTTGGATATTTAGAATGAATTTTGTGCCTTTGATGTTCTCGTTTACCTTTGGCATGAATTTTTCAATCAAGACCTTTCTCTATCTTGACCATGGCCACTTGACCAAATTTTTAGTATCTGTGCATCTTCCTATTTCTCTCTTTTTCCTTAATAATGTTAATAATATAAAGTGATTTTCCAATGCTCCTTGTTTTGAACCAATGTCACTATAACATAATCCAAAATTATCATAATAAATATGCATACATATCACATCTTTGTTGATCCTTGCTTCTACTTTTGCTAAGCTAAGTCCCGCTTCTATTTTTTGTTCCCATTTCTCAAATATTTGAATTTTGAGAGATGATATTTTAATTTCTTTAATTAGGCTCTTAGAAAGCTGGGTTTTTGTTCTTTCTCAGTTATACAACTCTAGTACTTCTCTTCTAAGGATCGGTCTGTAGATTAACTAAACCCTTTGTAACTCTTCTTCTTTGGAGAATTGTTTTCTTTTGCTAATTTCCGAATCCTTTATATTGGTATTTTACCTTTTTCCATGTGGCCTCTTGATAACATATCCAAATATGCACAATTTTATTCTCTAGTTAACATATCAACCGAGCAGTTCAACCTTCCAGGTTTTTTTTCAATGTTGAAATCAAAATTATCTAAACAAAGAGCCCACTTTTGTATCATGGAATGAATTTCTCTAATCATCTTATCGGATTTTAACATTCTCGGAATGAATTTGAGATATGACCTAATGAGACAGTGGATAGTTTTTAAATACAACCTAAAATGATGAATTTTTTTCTTTACAACTAACAATTCTTTGTGGCTTGATGGGTCGTTTAGTTCTACCCCATGAAAGGATCGAGAGGCATAGGATCACACTAATTATTTTCCATCAAATTCTTTGAGTAAAAATCCTACCCAAGTGCTATTAGATGCATCTATTTCAATGATATATTCCCCCCTTTCTATAGGTAGGGACAATGGAAGAAATTCTTTTACCTTTTCTTTTATTCTCTTGACTGCATTAATCATTGCTAGAGACTAGGAAGGGGGATTCTTCTTTAATCTCAGTTGGATTATTAGTGTGTCTTCTGCTTGTCCTTTATAAAATGTCCTAATATAGTTTAGGCTATCCAAGAATATTTGAAGATGGTTTTTCTCATTAAGAAACTTGGAAATAGCTTGAAAGTATTTAGGATGTGGTCTTGTAGAATAACAAATCCTTGGAAATTTTGAGACCAAGGAATTAATTGATCTTTGTTTTTCCTATCTCCATTTTTGTTTGTGACAAAACTAATCCATGCTTGAATACTATATCATGGAATGATGTTCCTAAAATTCTTGGAGCAGATTAACAAATCATCAATGTTAACTATGATCCAAAAATATTCCTTGAAGATATCTTCCATCCTTTTATATAACTCACTAGGTGCATTCTTCAGTCCAAAAGGCATAAATTTCCATTGGTAGTGTCCATTAGGATCTAAAAATGTAGTCTTGTGCCTATATTTTTGGATTATACCAATCTATTAAAAACCAAACTTCAAATCAAATTTACTAAATATTTCCTTTCCTTTTATCTGTTGTTGCAAAGAGTTTTTGTTAGGAATATGATACATGATATCTTGTAGACCTTTGTTTAGCGGTTTGTAGTTTACTACTAGCCTCAACTTTCCTCTCTTATTTTCAAAGTGCTTGTTGATGTAGATTCCTCTACATGGCCATGCACTCTTAGAAGGTTCTATGAGACCTTTCTTCAACAAGTCATTTATTTCATCCTTTAAAGTTCTAGTTTTTGATGGACTTATTAATGTTGTTGAAGCCATTTGAGGCTGAAATTTGAATAGGGTGTTGCAAGGGAGAGACACGAAGTAATTTTCCCTATGAAAGAAAAAAATTAAGGGTTTCTGAAGTATTCTTTCTCATAATTTTTTGACTAATCATGTTTAAAATTTATGCATGAGTTTGGGCATACAATATGCATCTCTCCATTTTTTTCAGGTTGCTTTATGTAACCTGAATTTCTATTCTTACAAAGTGTTCTCTTTCTTTACTACGAACCCTACCTTCCAAAAGCATAGGAGCCTTTACACTCATCACATCAATATGAAACTCAAACATTAATTTTTTTTTTTTTTTTTTTATAGTAACATGATCAACTAGTTCAAGAAATTATTATCCTCGAATACAATAATCGTCCAATGAAATGAAAGATTAAAATGATGGTTTCTTACCTTTAATGGGAAGCCTTTGGCCCGGCCTTGGATTTTTACACTTGCTCCATCCACTGCTCTCCATGTGATGGTGGGATGTTCCCAATAATACTTTGGGATTACTTTTCTCCTCAGTAGGTTTAGATGACTCCCATAATATAATAAGCAATCAATCTCATAGGATTTTAGTTCTACTAGGAAGAAAAATAATTTGATGTAGAACTTGGATCCCCAAAAGGTTAATAAAGCGGGTTTTGAATGATGATGTTATTCTAAATCATGAGATTTTGAATCATTAGTCTTTTCATACCCTTGAGATTCATCAAATGCATCCATATTTTCCTTCCCTGAAGGTTCTGTTCTTTAGCCTAATGATATGTGAAAGGATTCTTCAAATATTCTTGATATTCCATCTCTTGATGGCTTATTCCTTTCAACTCTTATTTCCTCGAGCTCCTACTTCAACTATTTGATGAATTAGATTGCCTTTTTTATAATTTTATGTTGTTATTTAATTTGCAACTTTAGAAATCTATCTATATTTTCTAAAGCTTTGTCTCTCTTCATGACCTATGTTATGGTCATACAGATCTACAGGAGAATATTTATTGCTAGCCCTTTTTTGGGACCTCCTTTTACTTTGACGGTAGGGAGATGCCAATTTCCTTAATAATTCATCTTTTTCTTTGCACATATTTTCCCTCTCTACATATTTCCATGTGGGAATCTCTTTTATCTTTTGATTAATTTATTTCTTCCTTGATTCAAGAAATTTCTAGTGTTGTGTAGTGAACATATAAAAGTAAAATTCTTACTTAGGGAAGTATTCATGCTAACTATGACTGTCCCAATTTGGTGGCTCTTGGTCACTAAATTTATCAAAAGAAGAATCTGTTGAAAATGCAACAAGATGATGGAGCTTAGTGAAATGAAGTCGCCTTCACTAAGTGGGCCCGCAGGCTATTTTTGGCGCAAAGTCTATTTTTAGACTATGTCTATTTTTAGACATATGGATCATGGTATATGAGTTGCAGGATGCTATTTATGGATGATTGGTCGAGTTGGTAAAAATAGATGGACCTCTATTTTTAGACATTGGGCGGTTTTTATTTTTAGACTGCCGGGCTAAAAATAGAACAGTCAAATATTATTAACCCTTAATAATATTTAGACTATAAACATTATCTTATCCTCTTGGAGCACTTCAGTTTGATGCTTGGATGTGGCACATGCAGCTGATAGAAGGAAATACGCTTTTCCTAAGGGTTATTTGAGCTATTGCATGGTTGACTTCGGTTAGAACTCATGTGGCAGAGTTTGGTGGAGTTGATGAGACAGTTGGTGGAGTTGTGTTCGGTTTAACTTAGTTGAACTAGTTGTATTTAGTCTAACTAATAAATACACTAGTGATGAGTGGTGTGAATTAATTATTAATTAATTCACTAATTATTAACTCATAATTCAACTAAAGAACACATCATTTAACTGCAATGCATGGACAGTTCAGTGGAGACCAGTGTTAGAGGTGGGTGAAAGGGTGAGTTTGCTATCAGTTGTGACTATTGGCTGTGCATGAGATTTGCACACACATTGATGGAGATTGCCAATGAGGATTGCGTAGTTGGAGCTAGTGGGATTCGAACTTGGATCTCATTCATTACTCACTTGGATTGCGCAGTAGAGGCAGGCAGACTTGTGGAGAAGATTTGAACCCATGACTTGTTCAAATCTCAGTTAGTTTGTGTGTAAATTTTTGGAGATAGTACTGAGTACTTGTGAGGAGTATTGTGCTATGTATTGTTATGTTCTCTATCATTATAATATACAGATAGTTGGGGGTTTTTAGCTATTTCTTTCCCCATTACATCCTGTGTTGATATGTGTGCTTGATTATGTTTTAATGAGCGCATGCGACTGCTTTCTATTTCCGCATATTGATGATCAATTGTAGAAGAGGTTATGTATTATGCATGAAGCTTAAATAGTGTGTAATCAGGATAATCTCGGTCAATAACTCAGCAAATTATTCAAATTTCTACATGGTATCGGAGCGAGATTGATCATCGGATCTATTACAGTGATTACAATTATTTCGGTAAATAGAGTCTGTAACGAGCCAGGTAGCCTCTGGATCCATAATTTCTTTGAAAGGTGATATATCCAGTAAATGCCCCTACATTCGATCTCTGTGCTAGAAATAATTTTTTCTCACAGATCCAGAAGCAGCTGAGTTTTGAGTTGGTGGAATTCGAATTTGCAGCAGAATTTGGAATTCGAATTTGCAGTAGTTTTCTTGGTTCCAGAGTTGAAATGTCTTTCAACGGATTGCGACTGGAATACGCCCTTGAGGGCAGTTCGAATTATGTTGCATGGAAGGACCGGATGGAGGCGGTATTAGATGATAACGGGCTGAAGGAGTTCATAGATGCTGAGATCCCAAAGCTTATTGATGCTGCTCAAGTTGAAGCTTGGCAAAAGAAGATGTCGAAATGTCGAAGGATTCTGTTGGAGGGTGTGAAGGATCACATTGTATCCAGCCTGCATGGAAAGGCTTCTCCATACTTGATGTGGAAAGCATTGACAAATCTATTCCAAAGCAAGAACGACCATAGGAAGTTGGCGCTCAAGGATAAACTCAGAAACATTAAGATGGAGAAAGGCGACAGTATCGCCTAGTACCTCACGAAGTTCACCCAATGCAGGGATGAGCTAGGAAGTGTGGGGGTGACTGTTGATGATGAGGACTTGGTGGACCTGGCTCTCCTTGGTCTTTCGAAGAGTTGGCATTCCTATCAGGATTCTGTCAATGGTCGGGAGAAATTGCCGGGATGGGAGCGACTTTGGTCGGATCTCATGCAAGAGGAGATAAGGCAGACTACCAGGGATGAACCTTCATCAAAGGCATCTGATGAAGAAAATTTCACTTTGGCTACCAAAGCAAAGAAGGGGAAGAGCAAGAAAGCTTCTCATTCCGGCGCGAAAGGCAAGAAGCAAGACATGTCCAAGGTGAAGTGCTTTCACTGTCACCAGCACAGACATTGTGCCACAAATTGTCCGCAGAAGAAGAAAAATAAGCATGTTGCTGGATCTGCAGCAGGAGAGGCCTTAGCCTCGTAGTTTGAACTGGATTTTTCACTGATCGCATGCTTGGTCTCAAGTGTGATGGGATCAGTATGGTTCTTGGACAGTGGTGCATCTTTTCACATGACTGGAGATCGAGATCTGTTTTCAGATCTGGATGAGAAAGATCTTGGAGTGCACATCGAGATGGGCGATGAGATGGTGGAGCACAGACCGGTATCGGTACCATTTCCTTTGAGAGGGAGTCTGGTAAACCCTTCATATTGAAGGAAGTGATGCATGTTCCAGGATGGAAGAAGAATATGATCTCTGTGGCGATGTTGGAAGACAAGGGGTACGATGTTGTCTTCAGCGAAGGAAAGGCTTTCCTGTATAGTAAGACTACTGGAGAAACTCGGAAGATAGGGGTTCGAGTCAAGAACCTTTATTAGTTTCAAGTAGATGGCTACACAACAATGGCATGCAAGGCAGAAGGAGTGGTGAGCCGAGATGATGGCGAGCTGTGGCACCGGAGATTGGGCCACCTTCACCATGGAGCTTTGAAGATACTGCAGTAGATTTCTACTGGGCTTCCTAAGGCACCTGTCAGCCGTATCAAGCAAGGGTGTACCTTGGGAAAATTGTGAAAGCCACATTTCAACAGAAGGATAGTCATGCCACGATGATCCTCGCAGAGACCCACATGTACGTGTGTGGACCTTTCTCGCAGGGGCTTCACGCAAAGCACAAGTACTATGTGATCTTTGTTGATGATTTTTCTCGGAAGTGCTGGATCTTCTTCATGCAGAAGAAGAGAGAGACATACTCAAAGTTCTGTGAGTTCAAGGCGCTAGTTGAGAAGGAATCGAGGAAGCATGTGAAGGCTCTTAGGAGCGACAATGGTGGTGAATTCATCTCTGCTGAATTCAAGGACTTTTGCAGCGCAGAAGGAATTCAGAGAGAGATCATTACACCTCATAACCCACAACAGAATGGGGTTGTTGAGCGGAACAATAGAACGATCGTGGGTGCTGCACAGGCGATGTTGCATGATCAGGGCCTACCCCTTCACTTGTGGGCGGAGGCATGCAATACTGCAGTATATGTGCAGAACCGTTTTCCTCAGAAGATACTTGGCATGAGTACACCGGAGGAGGCGTTTTCTGGTAAGAGACCTGATATTTCCCATTTGAGGATTTTTGGTTCACTTGTCTACTTGCATGTGACGAAGGATGCCAGGAAGAAGATGGATCCAACCGCAGAGGTTGGGATATTGTGGGGTACACTGATACACCCCAAAACTATCGTGTGTATTTTCCAGACAGTCGCAAGACTGTTGTGCAATGGGATATCAAATTTCAGGAGGAGAAAGCCATGAAGTGTTCGCTTGAGAGGGAGCCACACTTGCCTGCAAATGAGGAGCTATTAGTTCCTAAGGATGAGCTTCCGGATGTGGATCAACCACAAGAGGAAGATCATGGAGGAAGAGACCACTCTGCGTGCCGCCAACCACCTGCCGGCACAAGCGCACCAGAAGCTGAGCGACCGGTTCAAGATGCAGAGAAGGTTACAGGACCACCCATAGCACAAAATACGTATAGAGACAACACGTTAGATCGCACATCGGATACATGGCTCTCGTGAGCAAACGGTGTCGTATCGCAGCCATCCTCTTTCAAGGAAGCTGGTGGAGGACCCCGCACAGTAGATGCCATGGTGGAAGAGTATGATTCGATTGTCGAAATGCTGTATGGAGACGAACCCAAGACCGGAGGGGAACTGCTGGTGGATGCGCGATGGATTCACAAAGTGGAAGTGTGCGACGACGGAGTGTGGAGAAGTACAAGGCAAGATTTGTTGCCCGAGGCTTCTCACAGATTGAGGGGATTGATTATGAGGAGACCTTTGCACCTGTCGCAAGGTACTCTTCCATACGGACGATCCTAGCACTCTCAACACAGATGGGGTGGCACATCCATCAGATGGATGTGAAGACTGTGTTCCTCAATGGAGTCATTGAGGAGGAGGTGTACATAGAGCAGCCTAAAGGTTTCGAGATCTTCAGCAGTGAGTCGCATGTGTGTAGACTCACGAGAGCATTGTATGGGTTGAAACAAGCACCTCGTGCTTGGTACACATGGATAGACAGTTATTTCACTGGACTTGGATTCTCCAAGAGTGAGGCAGATCCTAAACTGTACCAGATTTTGGTGGAGGGGAAGTTGCTGATCATTGTACTATATGTAGATGATCTAATTTTGACGGGAGATGAGCTGTTGATACTTTCATGCAAGGAGGATCTTGCTAGAGAGTTTGAGATGAAGGACTTGGGCCTCCTTCATTATTTCCTGGGATTGGAAATCTGGAAGCGCAATGATGGACTATTTGTTTCTCAGGGTAAGTATGCCCGGGAAATAATGGAGAAGTTCAACATGCATGGCTGTAAGCCTGTTGATACTCCTCTTCCTGGAGGTTGGAGGAAGGAGGATGCTACTTCGACGGAGGTAGTGGATGCCACTGTTTATCGACAGTTGGTGGGGTCGCTTATGTATCTGGTCAATACACGACCCGATATATGCTATGCTGTTAACCAGCTTTCGCAAGCTATGGTTAAGCCTACCAAGCTCTTCTGGAAGGCAGGCAAGCATGTATTGCATTATCTTAGAGGCACATCGGGATATGGCTTGTGGTACAGACAGGAGGATGAGGTGAAGCTTTGTGGCTTCACGGATGCAGATTGGGCAGGGAGCCCAACGGACAGAAAGAGCACATCTGGAGGGATCTTCAGTTTCGGGTCGACAGCAATTTCTTGGTACAGCAGGAAGCAGAGATCCGTGGCACTCAGTTCAGCAGAGGCTGAGTATATGGCAGCAAGCTTGGCTGCATGCGAGGCCATATGGATGAGGAAGATCCTGGTCGGGTTGTTTGGGTCACACTTGGAGCCTACTGTGATTTATTGTGATAACCAGAGTTGCATTAAACTCTCGGCTAATCCAGTATTTCATGATAGATCCAAACACATCGACATCAGGTACCATCATATCAGAGATTGTGTGCAGCTAAGAATCATGTTACTTTCATATATTCCCACGGAGGATCGGGATGCTGATATCTTGACGAAGGCGCTCACCAGGAGAAAATTTGAATACCATAGAGGCAGGATAGGGGTTGCAGATAATCCATATCTTGTTGAGAGGGAGTGTTGAAAATGCAACAAGATGATGGAGCTTAGTGAAATGAAGTCGCCTTCACTAAGTGGGCCCGCAGGCTATTTTTGGCGCAAAGTCTATTTTTAGACTATGTCTATTTTAGACATATGGATCATGGTCTATGAGTTGCAGGATGCTATTTATGGATGATTGGTCGAGTTGGTAAAAATAGATGGACCTCTATTTTTAGACATTGGGCAGATTCTATTTTTAGACTGCCAGGCTAAAAATAGAACAGTCAAATATTATTAACCCTTAATAATATTTGGAATATAAACATTATCTTATCCTCTTGGAGCACTTCAGTTCGAGCTACAGATGTGGCACATGCAGCTGGCAGAAGGAAATTCAAATTTCCTATGGGTTAGTTGAGCTATTGCATGGTTGACTTCAATTAGAACTCATGTGGCAGAGTTTGGTGGAGTTGATGAGACAGTTGGTGGAGTTGTGTTTTGTTTAACTTAGTTGAACTAGTTGTATTTAGTCTAACTGACAAATACACTAGTGATGAGTGGTGTGAATTAATTATTAATTAATTCACTAATTATTAACTCATAAATCAACTAAAGAACACATCAGTTAACTGCAATGCATGGACAGTTCAGTGGAGAACAGTGTTAGAGGTGGGTGAAAGGGTGTGATTGACTATCAGTTGTGACCATGATTGTGCATGAGATTTGCACACACTTTGATGGAGATTGCCAATGAGGATTGCGCAGTTGGAGCTAGTGGGATTCGAACTTGGATCTCACTCATTACTCACTTGGATTGCGCAGTAGAGGCAGGCAGACTTGTGGAGAAGATTTGAACCCATGACTTGTTCAAATCTCAGTTAGTTTGTGTGTAACTTTTTGGAGATAGTACTGAGTACTTGTGAGGAGTATTGTGCTATGTATTGTTACATTTTCTCTATCATTATACTATATAGATAGTTGGGGGTTTTCAGCTATTGATTTCCCCATTACATACTGTGTTGATATGTGTGCTTGATTATGTTTTAATGAGCGCATGCGACTGCTTTCTGTTTCCGCATATTGATGATCAATTGTAGAAGAGGTTATGTATTATGCATGAAGCTTAAATAGTGTGTAATCAGGATAATCTCGGTGAATAACTCAGCAAATTATTCAAATTTCTACAGAATCATAAGTGTTATCATTATCTTCTAAAAATTTAGATGGATGCATAAAAATTATGTTCCCATTAGGATGACAGGTGGGGGAGAAATAGTTTAAATCCCACGATTATAGATCAATTTATTTAGCAAACATTGCTGCCAATTTTGGTTTAGATTTCTTCTGTCAGAATTAATTAGCCCAATGGCCTATTTTTTGCAATTATGGCACACAAATTCTTTTGGGGGGATATCATATTCTTAAAATATGGAATCCTTTTGGTATACATTTTATTTTTCTTATACTTCCTTTCAGATCTATCAGGGAGAAACATAGATCTAAAATTATAGTATTTATTCTCCCGCTTGCATTAAAACACATTTTTTGTAGTTTTGTGACCATGGTTATAAGCACTGCATCCCTGTTTTGGAATGTTACCTACATTTTTGCACTAAGATGATGTAAACATATTTTCAAATCTTTTGAAATGTTTTTTTCACTCTTTTGGCCATACAATGTTCTTGGATTACTATTTTGATGTGATGATGTGCCATTTCTATGGACATGCCTTCTACGGTAATGCCTTTGTCTTTAAAATATTACTCTATTGTATTTCGAAGTGCCCCAGGAAATATTTTGATATAGTATTTTATATATGGATGATCATTCATTTTCCTAGATCCTATTATTAACTTTTTCATGTAACAAAAATATTGATCATGATAAGCAAGATTATAAAGCATTTGACTCATATATAAGGATGCAAGATGGTAATGATCTATATCTGTCTCAAGGGCATGAAATTGTCCAATCAAGGCTTGTAGTATTACTTCATCTTCTTAGGGATCATTCATCATTTCATGTTTAGGGCCTTTGTGGCATTGATTTATTGTAGTACGATAATGATGAAAAGTTGGCACAGGTTTAGTGGGAGTATATTCTATAGTTATAATAGTTTATTGTTGGCATTATGGTTTCTTGAGCACTACTTGTTACATTATCTTGCATTATTATGAGCACATATCATTGCCGGTAATCTGAATGTTTGGTTATTACTATTGTTGCTACTAAAGATACATATGTTGTTGTCATTAGTTATCAGTGATGCATGAATTGCATGAGATGAATTTATGGATGATGACTTGCAAGAAAGAAATATATATTATTTCCATCGAATATGTTGATGATGTTACCGATTAGTTCTATGATTTTTTATTTTGAAAGTCTCTTTGTTTACAAATATGTCATTAATGCATGTACAAGCTGCCTATGGTGTTTGATATTACTTCCTGAGATATGTGGAAAGAGTGTGTTGAACTTGATGACATAAATTCAAGGGGATGAGCTTCTGGCAAATCTTGATTGCACAATATTATGCTACATTTGATTGATTGATAATTACATTACTTCCTGATGAAGAGGATGTATATGTTATGGTATTTATTGATGTTAATGGCTCGTGATGTTGGAGGTTCTATTTATCCTAATTGATGCATAAATATAATATGATGTTGTACATTATACATATGGTGTTGTGGTACAAGAAATTAATGTGCCTTTGTTGTTTGAGGATTGTGGATCTACCTATATATGGAGAAAGTGTGCTAATGAGTCCTTGAAAAATTCTTGGTGATGCTTGGAAGCATTGCACATTTGGTCACAAATTGATGATATTGGAGATTTTGATACTACATTGACTTATCTTACACTATTACTTGATGATGTGGTTGTTCATGTTGTTTTCATAATGTATGTTGCTGCTATCAGATGATTATGTTGTATATTCCTATATGGTACAAGCAGTTAATGATGATTATCATGGTCTTGTCACCTCATTATTTGTGGTTCCTTCTTTTGGTTATAAGTGTCATATATGTCTCTTGATGTAAATGTCATGAAAAGATCCATGTTGTAATTCACTGTAAAATTCAGTCATGTATGGGCTATTGGGATCAATTCATCAAATGTATGTAATTTCATTATTTTGGACATTGGTGTAAATCTTGGGTCAAATATGTAAACCCAATATGTTGGGTGATTGATGTAATCATGGGATAATAGAGTCATTGGTGATAGGAAAGGTCATATTTGGTTGAGTCATAAAGTCCTATTCTTTTATATCTTTAGAAGGTCAAGAATGTGCTCTGGGGTGCATGGTTAGTATGCCAATTTCATGACTCATATTCAACAGATCAGATCAGTAGAAAACGACACTACAAGGGAAGTATTTCATTCGACATATATCAACCCTTTTCCCTTGATGTCAAAGGGGGAGAGAAACTTTGTGTTTGGAGAGAAGTATTCGTGTTTGCAGGTATATTTGCAAGTGGTGTCCAAACACCAAAATGGTTTCCATCAAGTCCAAAGGGGGAGATTGTTGAAAATATGGCTAATGTGTTTTCCTTGATGGAAAAATGCTTAATAATGATGTATTTTATGTCAACAATGTGATATTATGATGATTGTAGAACTCATGTGGCTAGAACATATGCTACAAAAGTGATGAATAAAGACATGACGAATCAAAGACAGATGGATGTTTAATATGAATTTTGGGAAAGTATACGCGTATCCTATGCAGAAGGGTCGCATACATATGCGGGTATTGTGATGAAAAGTTGCATACATAATCCACACCATGGTAACTTGAATGCCAGGGATATTTACCATGATATTGGCCCATAGTATTTTTAGTGACAATGGTTATTTTATTTTGTCAAATAATACTAACAACATTGACATAATATTTACTCAAGTTATTGGCTAAGGATACAATTATATAAAGAGATGGAGATCAAGGTGTTAGTGTGAAAGTGTAAGGGTTATTCATGTGAAACATGATCTGAAATAGGTGTGCACTAGGGAACAAGGAGAAGACTCGGATATAAAAATATGTTGACATATATGCTTGATTTATTTAGTTATTGCATATGTTTGTAGCTAACAATGATAGATATGTGGTGATGGTATGATTTGCATATAATGATGTGTGACTGTAACAATGTGTGTGCTGAGATTTGGGCTTGATAGAAATGATGTTTGCAGTGAAATTTTTTAGATATTTATGCAAGTTTGTCTTTGCTTTGGCACATACATACACGTGTTTGGTTATGTATAGTCGCATATAAATTTTGTGAATTTAGTCAGTATGTTGAGATTTGTACATGAGCGTTGTGCATGGTAAACATGTACATACATTGATATGTCTAGTGAAAGTAGCGTGTATGTACTAGGGTTTTGTAGTTTTGCGTGATGACGGAATTTGCTGAGTTCTACTCTGCGTGTTGTTTTTTGTCAATGAGGTCTCTATATTGATGATGTGTGTCTGACAGATTTGAGTTGAATTGATTATGGAATGAAGTATTGGCTATTAATGATGCTACAATATGATGATCTGTTATTTTCTCAGTGGTCTGTGATTGGTTAAGTGATCTGTGATTGATTCAATACATGATTAGCTGGTTTTCTCCCACAATGGGTTTCCACCTAAAATCCTGGTTTTCTATGTGTAATGATTTATTTGTTCTTTACTACATTTTGAATTAATGATGCACTAGTTAAAGTAAATCACTGATGAAAGAGTTTTCAAATTAATTTAGGTGGATATACATTGTCTAACAAGAGTCACATACATACATTGGTTACATGAATAAAAATAGTGTACAGAATTCAGAAAAATAAATGAAAAGTTAAAGTGAATTTTAAAATACTGATTCACTCCCCCCCCTACTTTCAGTATTTTTCGCAACACCTCCCTCTTCCCATCTGACACCATCAGGTCCTAGAGGATACTATAAATACCCTGGGTTAATTAAAAAAAATGGACATGGACATAAAAATATAAGGTATCTTTGTATTTGATAAGATATGTGTATAGATATACCATAGAAAATGTCCACCTAATCATATTCTTTTAAAAAATGAAATCTTTCAGTGGACATAGGTTTTAGATTATGAGAATATGACATTAAGATTTAAAACTTTTTTCAAAAATGACATCTTCAAAACACCTACCCATGATAAAAAAAATACTAAAAAAAAAAGGAGGCAAGCCCCAAAGCTAAGGGGTTGGAAGTTTCCTGACGTTTTTAAGACAAAAAAGAAGTGGCCATGGAAATTACTTGTTATGTAACCAGATCACAAAAAACAGAATAAAATATAGATATATGACTTGAAAATAAGCCTCTTCAAAGGGGAAACCTCCTTTTACATCACATAAATGAAAAATTCTTGGATGATTCAAATGAAAAGACCTTCTTGGTATATATAGGATTCTAAAGGGTCAAAATATAATTAGGGCTTACATAACAATAATAATGTAAGGGCTAAAAAATAACATTAGTGGGCTTCTATGGAGCACAACAATAACAATATGGGGGCTACACTAGTATTATAGGGACCTAACATGGATACAATAATAACAATATGGGGCTACACTAATATTATAGGGACCTAACATGCCCCTCTCCTTAAAAAAAGTGTTGTCCTCAACGCTTGAGTAGTTTCAGATGCTTCTGTATCAAATTCTCATCCTCCCATGTGGACTCTTCAACATGTAAGTTCTTCCACTTTATGAGATACTCTGAAACTGATCGATTTCATATATGTTTGATTCTTGTTTCCATGAATGCTTCAGGCTCCAATATAATTTTTCCTTCCTCATCAAGTTATGGAAATATAGTTTGAACTAGGAGCTTGTCACCTATAACCTTATTTAATCATGAAATATGGGAAATTGACTATATTCGCGAAGATGCAGGCAAATCCAATCTATATGTAATAGTGCAAATTATTTGCAACACCTTATAAGGGCCATAGTACTTCGGTGATAATTTATTTTCCTTCTTAGTTTAATTGAGGTTCATTTGTTTGTATGGTTGTAACCATAAAAATACCAAATCACCCACTTCAAAATTTCTTTCACTATGATGTTGATCTAATTGTTGTTTCATTTGATTCTGCGCCAAAGTCAAGTTATATTTTAAGAGTTGGAGAACTTGTTTATTCTTGATGTGATATTCCACTACTTGAACCTTAGAATTGTATCCTAAAGATCATGTTATGGATGGATGTCCACAAAGCACCATAAATGGGGTCATTTTTGCTATGGTATGGAAGGAAGTGTTATACCAACATTCTTCCAAAGGTAACAATTTGAACCATTGTGTTTGTTTATCAAATACAAAGCAAAAAATATATCCTTCCAAACATTTATTCACTATCTAAGTTTTCCCATTAGATTGAGGATGATAAGATGAAATATGAGCTAATTGAGTACCAAGACAAGAAAATACTTTTTCCCAAAAATTTCTAGTGAAAATGGGATCTTTTTCACTTACAATAATATTTGGGTTTCCATGTAGCTTTTGAATTGTTTCCACAAATGCAGTAGATATTGTACTAAATTTGAAAGGACAATATAGTGCACAAAAGTGTGCATACTTGGTAATTCTATCAACAACCACCATTATGACACTCTTTCCTTCAAACTTGGGTAAACTTGTGATAAAATCAATTAAGACCTCCTCTCAATGTTGACTTGGAATTAATAATGGTTGTAAAAGTACTGTGGTCTTAATTGTCTCCTCTTTATTTTGTTGGAAAACCAAATATTCTACCACAAAATTCTGAATATCAAATTTAAATTCATCCCAAAAAACTTCTTTCTTGATCATGTGGTAAGTTTTTAAAAATCTTGAGTGCCCTCTTATAAGGGAGGTGTGAAATTCCAAAAGAATATTTTATTTGATTTGGGAGTTCTTGCATATATATAAACAATATTTGTACCGTAGTGAATCATTTTTCTAGATAAATGTATCAGATGCACTAAGGTCTTGCTACAACTTTTTAATGAAAATCCATACCTCTTTGTTGTTATTCCATTCATCCCCTGCTTCAGTTATCCAATCAAGTTGGATAATAGAAATGGAATAGAGAAATGCTTCCACACCCTCATCCCTTCTTGAGAGTGCATCTGCAATAACATTATCCTCATTAAGGGATGGGGATGAGGATGTGGAAGCATTGATCTGTGCAATTTGTATTATCCAACCTAATTGGATAGCTGAAGCAAGGGATGCAAGGAATAATGGCGAAGATGTATGAACACTCATTCAAAATTTGAAACAAGATCCTAGTTCATCTGATACATTTATCTGGAAAATGATGCACTATGGTACAAAGATCGCTTATATCCATGTAAGAACTCTCAACTCCCAACTCAAACCCACTATCGTTATTGTTCAGCCCTTATATTATTATTGTTATGTAGACCCTAATTATATCTTGACTCTTTAGAATCCTATCTATACTATGGAGGTATTTTCATTTGAATCATCCAAGATTTGTTCATTTATGTGATGTAAAAGGAATTTCCCCCCTCAAAGAGGCTTATTTTCAAGTCGTTGATATATATTTTATTATGTTTTTGTGATCTAGTTACATAACATTACTCCAAATAGAGATGCACATACACAACCTAGTATCTAAGCAAATGGAGATGGGGATTAGTCGAGAACAATGGCTCATAGTTAGAAGGGTGTTGAATCATTAAAGATCATGATAGTGGAGAAGAAAAAAGTGAAAACACATACCAAAAAATAATCAGGGGGCATAAAGAGATCCCATGTATCCAAGATCTCAGAATTAGACAAATAAGTCCCTCTAAACGCAAAAGGAAATCACATGGCAATAATAACAAGCACTCCCAAACGAGGAGTTTGGTAAAAAATGGAGGAACATGAAGGAAAAAAGGGGAAGCCAAGTGACTTTTATCACAATTAGCCTCGAAAAAACTATGTAGTTTTTTATATATTTTCTCTTTTTATTGTGCAACAGCTGATAAGTTGAATGACTGAAGACTTACCAACATTTGCATCATGTATTTTTTTTCCTTGTTTTCAAGTTGAATAAAATTACAATTTCTCCTTTTGAAAAAAAAATACAATCACATATAATTAATACTATTTTTTTAATGTTAATAATATAAATATCATATAAAAATATTAATGAGATTAATATTATGTGAATCCTAAAAATATAAAAAACCTACTAGAAAAACAAAAAAGCCAACAAAGTCAAATAATGAGAAACGAGGAAGAGTGAAGTGATGTCAAAGCAGGAGATAATGTAAAAGGGGAGAAAAAAAACAAGAGGAAGGGAAAACAATGCATTGATGTTAATAATTTTAATAAAAGCTTCAGTGCTTATAATTGTAATAAGAACATTATAATTGTAACAAGAACTGCGAGTAGCGATAGTCCCTGCCGGGAATGAAATCTTTATTTTCCATAGAGTATATAATTGTAGTGTGGGATTTCTGAGAAGTTTTTTGATGTTGTTTTATGGTCTGAATGATTTTGTAAACGACTTTGGTTTGAATTTGGGGAATGTTAAAACTACCATTGCTGAACACTCTATATGTACTCTGTATGTAGCTGGGCAGAGCCAGACTTTTGATAATAATTAATATAAATATATAATTAATATCTCTACCCAACGTTTTGATAATAATTAATATAATTATATCCATTACTACGAAAAAAAAAACTGTGAATTGTGACATCAAGGTTATAAATGAAATATTGAAGGAAAAGTTTATTTAAATTCCAAAATATAATCATCCAGCAATGTCAATATTCTAAGAATTTCAACATTCTCCCCATAAATGGTATAGGCATGGACAATCTCCTTTAAATTTAGAAATTTAATCAAAAATTATGGACAATGTAAATTAAAAATAAGCAATCATTTCCATTGGACATGAACATGAAAATTTGAACTCTCAACATTTCATCAAGAACACTCATTGTAATGAAATCAGATGAAATTCTGGTATTTTGACAAAAGGAACTTTTGATTTGAAAAAAATGTTACCTGAGGGGCTGAAGTCTAACAGTGACAGTAACACTCTCCTTAGCCTTGATGAAATCCGTCTTGTCGGTCGCAAGAACCTCGTGATATCCATACTGTGGCATGGGCTGAGCAAACGAGGGAGGCAAGCTTCGTCCAGTAGACCTAGACGTGGAGCCGAAGCTAAAGCTGGAGGCATGTGACTACGAATTTGAAGAAGTTGGCGACATCAGTGACTTTGGAACCAATGGCGACATGGTCCTATACTTTGTACTGAACTTGGACTCCATAAGGAAAGATTGAAAATGCTCGAAAATACTCTATAGGAAGCCGATGAACCCTAAATGCAAGCTCCGAATTTGCAAACTTGGGAGAGTTTGTGTATAAAATGATGTGCATTTGGTTGCTCTGATTAGAAGAAGGTCCTACACCACTTCCCTTGAACTAGGTCTGACCTTACCTTGAAGTGAATTGAAGACGTGTGAGGGAGCTAGGTGAAGAGGTAACAAGTAGCTAGAGTGACATGTTGCTAGAAAAAGTTGCAGGTGGCTGGCTGCTGGAACCAATGGTGGCAAATAATTTCACAACTTTTCAAACTTTGTACTTTGTTTTATAAAACTTTTGGAAGCAATTTGTGTTACGCTCCCTCTCCCAACGCAGTTGCGGAAATAACTACGGTGGTATTTACGAAGCAGCACGATGATTAATTAAACTGCAGTTAATTAATTTCTTGTTGAGAGCTTTTGAAGTGGTCCATTACTCCCACTATAGTTCTCTACCATTATTTGTGGAACACTTGACACATAGCCAACAAAAGCTTGATGGAAACTTGGCTATAAATATTTCTTTTTGGTCCCCAAGCTCACTAAATCAATCCCTTTCAGTTTTACACCATCAAGTTAGAGTGAGCAGAGCTTGGAAGTCCCTTTAGATTTAATGTATTCTTTTCTTTCTGCTTGTGTGATAGTTTTTGGGAGAGTTTTGTAAATCCAAGGGCAGAGTTTGCAAAGTTTTTTATCTCTCCATTTTGACCGTTGTTGCTTTCTTGGTGATACTCCTCTTTGACCGTTGTTGAAAGTTTGATTGTGGACATGGAATTTAAAAAAAAACATTTTTTGAATTCGGCATCAGATCTACGCTGCTGCCCATTGTTTGATTCAGCCTTTCCTGAATTCGCCATCTATACCTATGCTTATTCTCATTATCCATCCAATTTGGGTTGGGCGGTGTTGTTTTTTTCTTTTTAGCTCAGATCCATCCACACATTTTTTCATCCATCAATGACTAGAGGTATGATCTATTGGTCATTAAAGTTTTTTTTTTTTTTTTTTTCGATTATTTTAGTATTTATTCTGCTTTTTAGAATCGATATTCAAGATACCATTTGGTATCAAAGCAATTTTTATCTCTGCCTTGGTGGTTATAAACATATTTTGGCTAAAATGTTATGTTTTGAGAATTTTCTGAATTAAAGCATTTATGTGGAAATATGTCTAATTTTTGCTCAATTTTTATGCTTATAATATTTACTTATTTTAATTATATGCAATTTGGATAATTTTTGTGCAATTTAATTTGCATGAATTAATTATTTATGCTTTAATTAAAACATGCTATTTTGGATGACCAGACGTTAAGTATACGAGACCAATCGTTAAATGTTATGCATAAATTTTATAGTTTTATTTATGCAAATTATCATTACTCTCATATCAAGTTAATTTTTATGTAAATAATGTCAAGTGACCCATATAATTTTTATTGATTAGAGAATAGCCACAACATCTCTAATTAAATAAAATTATATATTATGATTGATTAGGATCACATAAAGATTATTTAGACTTTAATTGTAATTAATTATACTAAATATAATAAATTTTATTCCACTGGAATTTTTGTTATATTTATGTAACTAATTAGGATAAAATATTCATAACTTACCCAAAGGAGTTATGAATTAATAGTTTTATCATAAAGTTCAAAACTAATATAGAATTTATATCAAACTATAATCACAATATACCCTTAGAATTATGAATTAAGTGAATAATTTGATAAATTCTATCATAAAGAATAACTGGATTTGCTTGAATTGAAAATTTAGTCCACAGACAATTTTTATGTCATTAGATTCAATTTTAAGCATGATTTACATTGGTAAAACATGAAATTTTATTTATGCCTCAATTTTAACATAAGCATGAAATATTTAATTTTATGCAGTTGTACAACCTGCAAATTTCTCTGAAATTCATACTGATATCCCTAAACTTAAGGGAGTTAACTATAAGGTCTGGAAGGAGAGAGTTCTCCTTCATTTGGGGTGGATGGACATAGAATATGCTATTAGGAAATATGAACCACCGAAACTCACTAATACCAGCACTGCAACAGACATCACGCTTTATGAACGATGGGAATGATCTAATCGCCTGATCATGATGTTCATTAAGACTAAAATTTCAGCTGGTATTCATGGTTCCATTGAACAACATGAAGAGGTCCGAGACTTACTGAAAGCCATTGATGATCAATTCATCACTTCAGATAAAGCACTATCAAGTACCCTAATCATGAAGTTCTCATCCCTAAGGCTCACCAGTTTGAAAGGTGTGCGCGAGCACATCATGCAAATGAGGGACACTGTGGCTCAATTGAAGAAACTCGAGGTTGAAATATCAAAGTATTTCCTGGTGCACTACATCCTGAACACCCTTCCTCACCAATACGGACCCTTCAAAATCTCATACAACACACATAAGGATAAATGGTCAATTAATAAACTCATGACCATGTGTGTTCAAGAGGAAGAGAGACTGGTGATGGAAATGGGAGAAAGTGCAATGCTGGAAATGCGATGAAAGGGAAAATATCAAGCCAATCAGAAAGGGAAAGGTAAAATACCTCCCCAAGCCGATATCAAGAAGGATTCCAAGTGTTTCTTCTGTAAAAAGAAGGGACACATGAAGAAGGAATGCGCCAAATTTCAGAAATGGCTTGCGAACAAAGGTAATCCAATCTCATTTGTTTGTTATGAATCTAATATGGTTAATGTCAATATTAACACCTGGTGGATTGATTCTGGATCAACAATTCACATTTCGAATTCCTTACAGGGTTTGCAAAACCTAAGGAAGCCAATGGGAAGTGAGCAAAGCATCTTATCAGGAAACAAGATGGGCTCGCATGTGGAAGCTATAGGAACATGCTATTTAACTTTAAGTAGTGGCTTTGTTTTAGAATTAGAAAACACCTTTTATGTACCAAGTTTTTCTAGAAACTTGATTTCAATTTCAAGGCTTGTACCTTTTGGATATTCCTTTAACTTTTCAGAAACATCCTTCAGTTTATTTCATAAATCTGATTGTGTTGGGAATGGTATTTTGTCTAATGGTCTTTACTGCATTAATTTACAAAACAATGTCACTTATGATTCAATGCATGTTCACATTGGCACTAAAAGATGTGTTATTAATGAAAATTCCTCTAAATTATGGCACCAGAGACTAGGTCATATCTCCATAGAAAGAATTAAAAGATTGGTAAATGAAGGGGTACTTAATACTCTGGATTTTACTGATTTTGAGACTTGTGTGGACTGCATAAAGGGAAAGTAGACCAACAAGTCAAAGAAAGGTGCCAATAGGAGTTCAGACATATTAGAGATCATACATACTGATATATGTAGTCCAGACATGGACTCACATGGTCAAAGATACTTCATCTCTTTTATAGATGATTACTCACGATATATGTATCTCTACATGCTTCATAAAAAGAGCGAAGCATTAGATGCCTTTAAGATTTTTAAGGCTGAAGTAGAGAAACAATGCGGCAAGCAAATTAAAATCGTGAGATCAGATAGAGGTGGAGAATATTATGGTAGATACACAGAAGATGGACAAGCACCTGGGCCATTCGCAAAATTTCTTCAAGAGCATGGGATTGTTGCCCAATACACCATGCCTGGTTCACCCGACCAAAATGGTGTAGCAGAAAGAAGAAACCGAACATTATTGGACATGGTGCGGAGTATGCTTAGCAGCTCCAATCTTCCTAAATCCTTGTGGACTGAAGCACTTAAGACGACAGTGTATATATTAAACTGAGTTCCAACCAAGGCTGTTCCTAAAACGCCATTTGAATTATGGAAAGGTTGGAAACCGAGTTTGCGACATATGCGCGTTTGGGGATGCCCGTCTGAAGTAAGAATATATAATCCACAAGAGAAGAAGCTGGACCCAAGGACCATTAGTGGGTATTTCATTGGATATGCTGAAAGGTCTAAAGGTTACAGATTTTACTATCCATCTCGCAGCACTAGGATTGTGGAATCAAGAAATGCAAAGTTTCTTGAAAATGACTTGATCAGTGGGAGCGATCAAACCAAGAACATAGTTTCTGAGAAGGATCATTCAGAATCTCAACCTTCCACCTCAAGTGATAGATTGGTTATTGTTCACAGCACCCCTCAAGTACGAACTGGTGTTGAAAAACCAATTTTTGAAGTTCCACAAGCTGTTGACGACATTCCAGTAGATCAGATAGCTCAAGAATTGCCAAGAATTCTTGAACAATGAGTTGAACCACATACTTCTCACGAAGATGGTGGTACAACATTAAGAAGATCTACTATACCAAAGATATCAACAATTCCTGATGATTATGTTGTGTATATGCAAGAATCTTACTACAACATTGGAGCCGAAAATGATCCCGAGTCCTTTTCACAAGCCATGTGTTGCAAAGAATCAGAATTATGGTACGATGCCATGAAGGAAGAGATGAATTCTATTAAGAGTAACGAAGTCTGTGATCTTGTTGAGTTGCCTAATGGTGCAAAATCCATTAGATGTAAATAGGTCTTTAAGACAAAGAAAGACTCATTGGGCAACATTGAGAGATACAAGGTAAGACTTGTTGCAAAGGGATTCACTTAGAAAGAAGGAATCGATTACACGGAGACTTTCTCTCCTGTATCTAAGAAAGATTCCTTGCACGTTATTATGGCATTAGTAGCCCAATTTGACTTGGAGTTGCACCAAATGGATGTGAAAACGGAATTTCTCAATGGAGATCTAGAGGAGGAGGTTTACTGAAACAACCTAAAGGATTCTCCTCTAGTGATGGTAAGAAATTGGTTTGCAAGCTCAAGAAATCATTATACGGTTTAAAAAAAGCATCCCGCCAATGGTATTTTAAATTTCATAATGTAATTTCTTCTTTTGGTTTTGTAGAAAACATTATGGATGAATGTATATACCCGAAAGTCAGTGGGAGTAAAATTTGTTTTCTTGTTTTATATGTGGATGATATTTTGCTAGCAACCAATGATAAGGGTTTGCTGCATGAGGTGAAACAATTCCTCTCTAAAAAATTTGATACGAAGGATATGGGTGAGGCATCGTATGTCATTGGCATTAAGATCCATAGAGACATATTTCAAGGCATCTTGGGTCTATCTCAGGAAACCTATATTAATAAAATTTTAGAGAGATTTCGGATGAAAGATTGTTCACCAAGTGTCGCTCCCATTGTGAAGGGTGATAGGTTCAGTTTGAACCAATGCCCGAAGAACGAATTTTAAAGGGAAAAAATGAAGAAAATTCCATATGCTTCTGCTGTCGGAAGCCTAATGTATGCTCAAGTCTGCATAAGACCTGACATTGCATTTGTTGTGGGAACGTTGGGACGATATCAGAGTGATCCAGGTTTAGACCACTGGAGAGTTGCAAAGAAATTAATGAGGTACCTTCAAGGAACCAAAAAATACATGCTTATGTATAGACGGACGGACAATTTGGAAGTAATTGGCTACTCAGATTCTGACTTTTTTGGATTTGTTGATTCATGAAAATCAACATCAGGATACATTTTTATGATGGCTAGTGGAGCTGTATCATGGAGGAGTGCCAAGAAGACCTTGATTTCCACTTCCACTATGGAAGCCGAGTTCGTCTCCTGTTTTGAGGCTACTTTACATGGTGTATGGCTTAAGAGTTTCATTTCTGGGCTTAGAATTATGGATTCTATCTCTAAGCCATTGAGAATATATTGCGACAATTCAGCTGCTGTTTTTATGGCTAAGAACAACAAAAGTGGGAGTCGAAATAAACACATCAACATTAAGTATTTAGCTATAAGGGAACGTGTTAAAGAAAAGAAAGTGGTCATTGAGCACATTAGCACTGAGTTGATGATCGCTGATCCTTTGACTAAGGGCATGCCACCATTTAAATTCAAGGATCATGTAATGAATATGGGACTTGGTTCCATTATGTAGTTTCTCATTGTATGAACAATGTTATTTTTAATGAAATTCTTAATTATTGTGATGTTTTTCTCATATTTATGTGCACCTTAATTTTATTTGAGAGAATTCATCTGTGTAGGACCAAGAATAAACATAGGGTTTATTCATTAAGAAATTGTTGCCACATAAATTTTAATAGAAATAAATACATAGTAATACATGGAAGACAATACTCGTCATTAGAGGACTTATCGCCATGATTCATGTATCTATTACTCAATACAGATTATCAATGGGTTTTAAGATGAGACATTAAGTTTGGAAGTATGGACCAAGCGGGATAATGTTACGGTCCCTCTCCCAACGCCCCGATTTCTGGAAATAACTGCAGTAATTATTTCTGGAACCCAGCTACAGTGATTTCCTTAATTTATGGAAACCAACTACAGTAATTTCCCTAAATTACGAAAATCAACTGCAGTTAATTAACTTCTTGTTGAGAGCTTCTGAAGTGGTCCATTACTCCCACTGTAGTTCTCTACCATTATTTGTGGAACACTTGACACATAGCCAACAAAAGCTTGATGGAAGCTTGGCTATAAATATTTCCGTTTGGTCCCCAAGCTCACTAACTCAATCCCTTTCAGTTTTACACCATCAAGCTAGAGTGAGCAGAGCTTGGAAGTTCCTTCAGATTTAATGTATTATTTTCTTTCTTCTTGTGTGAGAGATTTTGGGAGAGTTTTGTAAATCCAAGGATAGAGTTTGCAAAGTTTTTTATCTCTTCTTTTTTACCGTTGTTGCTTTCTCACTGATACTCCTCCTCTTTGACCGTTATTGAAAGTTTGATCGTGGACACATAATTTTAAAACAAACCTTTTTTGAATTCGGCACCATATCTACGCTGCTGCTCATTTTTCGATTAAGCCTTTCCTGAATTCGCCATCTAGACCTGTGCTTATTCTCATTATCCATTCGATTTGGGTTAGGCGGTGTTGTCGTTTTCTTTTTAGCTCAGATCCATCCACACATTTTCTCATCCATCAATGGCTAGAGGTATGATATATTGGTCATTAAAGTTTTTATTTTTTCGATTCTTTTAGTATTTATTCCACATTTTAGAATTGATATTCAAGCTAAAAATTTGACCAAACAAAAAATAAACGACCGTCAAACTAATGCTACCTCCCAACACTAGCATTAATTCAAGTGTTGAGTTTTTTCAATGAAATTGAAAGAGGTTATCCTAAGTTTTATTATAATTATACAGTCTCCCAACAATAAGAGGTACATACTAAAAGTTTGGTCAAAAATTAGTTTGACCTCCCAACACTAGCATTAATTCAAGTGTTGAGTTTTTTCAATGAAATTGAAGGAGGTTATCCTAAGTTTTATTATAATTATATAGTCTCCCAGCAATACGAGGTACATACTAAAAGTTTGGTTAAAAATTAGTTTGGCAGAATATTTTTTTTACAACATTGGTTAAAGCATGAATGTATCACTGTATCAAAGCAATTTAATGTTAAGTCTGCGATTATCGATCACTATAGTTCCTCTACACCAAGGGCAGGGACTGATAAGAGCATTAGTGCTCCAAACTATTACACCAACGACATATTCAATGATACCATTATTTTTTTCATTAATGTTACCAAAATTTCACAGCATGCATATATATGTGCTCAGTAATATGAAATGCATATGTTCTTTTAAAATCTATAATTATATTCACACATGATTCCAAATTATATATATTACACTAGTGCATATCAAATAGTTGTGCATCAATGCACCTTACTATGTGAAGTGCATTGAAGAAATCTTTTGTATAAGCTCTAATGATTAGTGCTATTAAATAATTGAGCAGTAGTGCACCTATTTGAAGTGTATTGGAAAAAACCTCTATTAGAACCTTTAGCCACCTAAATTTTTTAAATTTGGTGAATGTTGACTAAAATCTATTTTCTTAGTAGTGGAGGTTTTTTAATAATTTTGTTCTATCTCATAATACTAATTTATGATTTGTTTTCTTATTTATTTAATTTTTATTAAATTAATGTTTTATTTTTAATAATTTTATAGAGGCCAAAATTTCTCTATGTAATTGAAAAAACCTTCTGTATAACCTCTAATGATTAGTGCTATTAAATAGTTGGGCAGTGGTGCACCTATTTGATGTGTATTGGAAAAAAACCTCTATTAGAACCTTTAGCAACCTAAATTTTTTAAATTTGGTGAATGTGGACTAAAATCTATTTTTTTAGTAGTGGAGGTTTTTTAATAATTTTGTTCAATCTCATAATACTAATTTAAGTTATTTTTTTATTTATTTAAACTTTATTAAATTAATAATTTATTTTTAATAATTGTATAATAGGGCAAAATTTCTCTATGTAATTATGAAATCCCATCAAAATCTATTCAACGAAGACAATGTGATGACCTATGAATTAAAACCAAGGGGAAACCTAGGACCTCATGATGATGTGGTCTATTACAAATCTCATAAGTTTCAATGAAGCAAAAAAATGTTGGAATGGAGGACAAAGATTTCTAAAAGAAAAAAACCTAACACACGTCCATATTTCCACTAAAAGGGTAACCCATGAGATCAAAAGTTGAAAATACATGGTGTATCATGATTGGGTGAAAGGTGACGGAGGAACCATGTTTTGTATTAATTTGGAGGGGGAGAATCATGGATGTAAGATTTTCCATTCTAAATAACAAACAATTTACCTTATTTCTTTGACTTCCACCATTTTGGTAATGTTTTCATTGAACTCTTTTCATTTAGTCAATCTTTGGTGTGATTTTTCTCTGATTCACCAAACTCACTAAGGTATATGCTTCCATATCTGCAATGTCCTTTGAAGTATATGTTGTGGATTGAAGGTTAGCAATGAGAAGATTAATCCTTGTAATGTTATTGGACATAAGTGTGACCGTTTCATGTTGTTTTGAGATTGTTTGTAAGAGGTTTGTGGTGGTGATACCAATATTTTCAATTGTTTAATTTATTTTGAAATTATAGAGGACATTATTGAAAGGCGTGGAGTCAAGTTTATTGGATTATTTTTCAATTACTTTATTTTTAGCAGAATTGTCTCAAATAAATTTGAAAATTATATGTAAAATGTACATGAATTGTATATATGAACCCTTCAATATCCTTGAGTATTTCTAGAAAGGCGATGTCATTTAATCCTTTCCAAGAATTTACTGCTTGGCAACACTCTTCAACCTTATTGATATCCAAGTTTATTGTAGAGCTAAATAGAATGGGTTATAATATTGAAATTATCACTTTTATTACCAAAAAAAAATCTACATCCATTTTCATAATCGACAAATATATTATTATCATAATATAAAAGTTCATTGGCTTTTGGTCTAGTGACAACTTGAAGTGGTCATTGATCACATTTAACGTTGTTGATGTAGCTTTCAAACAAATTATTTTTAGGTGTTAGAAAGTTTCCATTAAAATTTATCCTTAAGTTGACTGTGCTAGATTGGTTTGAGTTTATTTATAGGTTTATCATCCATTAAATAACATTTTATAAAATGTTTTAAAATATTATTTTATTAAAAAATGGTTTTTAGAAGTAACATTTATTAACAAAAAAATATATATTTTTTTAGCTAAAGGTTGAATAAGAGATAGTAGCTAACTAACTCTATCAAGTAAAATCCATGTTAATTTTGAATTTTCCAATTATTAAGAGGGATAAAATCTCTTTAGATGCAAACTTTTTCTCAAGTTTTTTTACCATAATTTTTTTTTTCATTTTGAAGGATTTGAGCTTTTTTTGTGCATTGTTCAGAATGGAAAATGGAATCCACCCATGGTATTCATCCACCCATGTTATCCATCCACCCATGGTATTGTAAATGTCATCGACCTATGGTATTCATCCACCCATGCTATTTATCCACCTATGGAATTTACCCATGGTATTGTAAGTGGCATCCACCCATGGTATTGTAAGTGAGATCCACCCATGGTATTTACCCACCCATAGAATTTACATGTGGTATTGTAATGAAAAAAGGCTATAAGTAACACGTCGCATTTTGTAAAAGGACAGATTTCCCACCACAAAGAATAAATTCTACAATTATTCTTTGTTTTAATAAAACATCGATTTTCTCCTCCCCAAATCAATCTGCCTGACCAAAGCACTACACATTCTGTTAGCGATGCCACTCTGGGATAATTTGACTCACTTGTTGTTGCCTCCTAGGATCTGGAAAACCTTTCCTCTGACTCACTATCTCTTCCTCTCACTCACTGCTTTGATCCCACTGATTGTCTCTCCAGCAAAAAAAATAACTGCTACTCTGGAAATCGATATGCCTGTGAAATCAAACTGCTCAAGTGCTTTCTCCAAGCTCCATCGACTTCTTCTTATAATCTTTTGTTGAGACTTCAACGACCAAGATTAGATCTTAATCAATGGCTAGGATTAACTTGAAGTCATTCTCAGTGAGTCTCTAGAACATTCACACATTGACTTAATTAATTTTGATTAATTAATCATATTCCCTAAGTTAGAATTAGGCAATATTTAAAAATAGACTAATAATACAATTAAGTCATTTCTAGGCGGAATTTCCAAATACGGTTTCTGGGTTTTTGAGATCTCATGTATTCTAGTCTCTCCAAAAAAATTCAAAGCTAGAATACATCCAATGGTATAAAAAATAATACAAATGTCGTTATCGTGCCAATTAATAATGTAATCATGTGGTGTTGTTTAAGGCGGCCACCATTTGACATCAATCATTCCTTGTCAATGTGCTCATTGGAGATTCCCCTTGTACACAGTTAGGAGTTGTCGCCATGACAATCATTGGAATGGGAGAATGACTACTCCATTAGAAACTTCGATAATCGATGCAATTTATTTGCGGCCCTGATTTTCCATTATTATAATTTAAAGTTTGCTTATGTCAAAATTTGTGGGCCCATGAAAAAATACCCTCACTCCTTAAATTACATGCCTTCAAAATTATTGGTTACAGTTTATTATTTATTCTTGCATGCATATTATAATTTTGTTAGCTTATCAAGTTAACTTCATTGATTTGCATTCTGTTCATATTATTTTCACTGTTTTACAAGCTTAGATGTTTTTGTATGTGCTTCAATTTAATTCACTTTATCTAGTGGCTGAAGATGTTGATAATGGAGAAATTAACAACAATTGAATGGTTTGTTTGGTTATTTATAAAATTATATCCCTTAAATGAAGTTGGATCTATCAATTGGAAAAATGCAATATATCACAATTACATTTTTCATATCAGCATCTGTAAAGGAAAACATAAATAATAATGATTGATCTATAAGCTATTTTGGTTGACTTGTGTTGGCTTGGTTTGGCTTGACCCAGGTTTGATCTATAATGCGCACCAAAAAAACCCTCAATCACTGGCCATTTTGGCAATGACCTGCAAGCACATCATAGTCTCACTCGAAGTGACTATCAGAGGATGCAAAACCAGGTTTTTGCAGCCTTGAGGGACTGGGAGATGTGGTATTATTATGTTTTTTTATCCTTAACATTCATAAATCACTTCGCCACATTAAATTAATCACTTAAACATGTTAAATAAACCCATAAACCATTACTATGCGGAAGTAAATTTCAATTGTAATAACTAACATATAATAAGAAAATTTATACATCGAACATACAGAAAACACCAGAATATCATCCAAAAAATTGTTGCATTATTATGATGAATCTTTGAATACACCTAATCTGGACTTGCACACTCAGCTGCAGACTCTTCTATACCTTTGCACACTCAGTTGTAGATCCTTCCCTTCGCTACAAATTATAGATCACAATAATACAACCATATCATTGATCTAGATCAAATCGATGATTTTTTTATTATTATTTCACCCGATTTATGTTATTACATTGAAGGGATACATCATTAAAATACCATGGTCCAAACACCATGGAATCCCCAAAACAAGCAATTATGACCCAAAACCCATTACAAAATTGTGTGCTTTACAAAAATGAGGTGCTTTCAACCACCCCGAAGCCCCTTTAACACTGCGTGGTATATTTACTTTGCGCTCTTCCCCACAAAATGTAGAGTCTTTTCCAAAATCTAAGCCAAGTTGGGTTGCACCCAATAGACCCCCAACACTCACATGTGACTCATCCCAAGTCACCCGGATGCTTTGCCTCCGATATTTGTTGCAATGTTGTTGTAGGCACTGTTGAAATGTTGCAACATATCTGTGATCTACTTTTCTTCGTTGTACACTTCTTCCAACAGTGCTTCTGTCACTAGCACTATTTTCTTCTATAACACTACCTCTTCTCTCTGTCAAAGCTCTTGAAGCTTCCCATCCACCTCCTGAGATAGTTCGAGAGCCTCATCCTGGCATGGTTGAGTTCTCTCTACCAAATTTTGTTCTTCCCTTCTTAGCTCCACTAGCTTCTTCTGGAGGGATTTCCCTCACTGATCTTGGTGAGATTCTATAAGATTGGTATAGTCTTCGCAGTTGCCCAAATATCCTCTAGTTGATGATGCTTCTATTGAATGTCTTCTTGTAGCTTCTGCATATTTGGATCCTCCTGTAGCGAAGTCCAAATCTGTAAATTTTCATCGAACAAATTCCCACAATCTGCCACTATTGCGGAGATGTTGACCACTACACTCTTTAGGCCGACCTCCCTTTTCTCCCTCACTTCCTGTAGTGTGGTTGGCTGCAGCTTCAACTGCAACTCATTGATATTCATCTCATATGAAAATTGCACTTTTGCAATTTTCTCCTTGTATCCTTTTACCACAAGGTCAAGCTTCGCGACCTTTTCCTCCACTGGTTCTTCTTCTTCAACATCAATGTCTGGAGCTTCTCACCATGTGGCTTTGACCACCGCTTTCAACTTCTGTTGTTGTTGCACTGTCTGATCCTTCTCCTGGATCACCCAGTCGAGCCTCTATTTCAGTGAAGCTAGCCCTCACTCTACCTGAATGTTCAAGTTGGAAGTGAGTTGTTCTCATTGCTTCAGCTCATCTATAATTCCTTGATGCAACTTGTGCAATATCTGTAATGGTACTACTACAATGTTCATGTTGACATAATTCCATCCTTTTTCCTACTATTGTACCTCGACGGAGTCAAATTGTAGGGCTCTGACAGGTATCTGTGCTATCTGCGCCCCAAACATGGGCTCTACTAGTCTTTCCTCTCTAATATTATCTACTATCTGTGCTGGTTGTCTAACTATTTGTGCCAATATCTTAAGTTTTGCGATGCACTCTTCGACACCTGTTAGAAGTGCGCCATAGCGATCTTCTAACTTGTTCCAGGATTTCGTCATTTCCCCCTAGATTCTATCTCCAATATGATCTAGGTCCCCATCAGTAAGGACCAATGGAATTACGTCCTTTAATTTATCTGTCTTTTGCTTCTTTTTTCTCCTCATGGAAGCTTCGTCGTGTGCCTTCCTCATTTCTATGTTTTAATTCTTAGGTTCCTTATTCTAGTCATCACCTCTAAGAGGATCCTAATGACCCTTGTCATGTTGTTGCTTTTATTATTCCTCTTTCTCATCCTTATCTTTATCCTTCATGTTTAGTTCCCGGTGATTCAATGTTTCCTCCTTTTTCTGACTATCTTCTGCCTTTGTCTTCGGTGCATTCATCTATTCTGCGGGCCACTGTTGTACTAGTGCATGAATATCATCTTCTGTTGCCAAATATGGCAGGGTATTCTATGTCTTTCTTGTGTCTCTGCATGCCTGTATATAGGCTTTATGGAAATCGACATTAAACTTCATGACAACTCTATATTGCTTGTATAGGCTTGGCGAAAGGCGAGGGTGTTGGTTCACCAACATATGTAATTCCATATCATATAAAATGAAAAGCATCCTATTTTCCTGTGATTATGAAGGATTATTGGTATACCACAATAAGGCATACTTCGTGGCTTCACAAACATCTGAATCTACCAGAGGAAACTGCGAGTCCTCCGACTCTCTCCATGCCAACATTGTTATTATCAACATTAACCATGCATAATGAAATGTATTACCTTTCTCCCGCACCTCCATGCATTCATACAGAAATTGTTTACAAAGGTATGCAACCCTGTCATATTGAACCCCACTAGCGCACTACACAGCTAATGATACTACTACTGTGGGGACTTCATTAGCCCGACACTTTCTCATAATATTCACAGCTAATATGTGTGCTGCAAAGTGAACTCCCTGGTCATTGAATGAGTTGATGTCATATCCTCACTTCACTTTTGTCAATCTGAACTTCTTCTTCATGGTTTCACCTATTTCTTTGTCCTGGTCTTTCCCAACAAATTATTTTTTTGGGTTTCATCCTTGATATGTAAATATTGTGATTCTTCATATCAACATTTCATCGATAGGTATCCTATTTCCCATCCATAGGCATCCAAAACAGGTAGAAATTGTCTGACACAGGCTATGCTTCCTATACTTATAACGAAGTGCGACACATTCAACATTTTCAATAACCCGAACTACGCTAATCCAGTCGTCCATTGTTGCGGTTCTAGCATCATCACATCACTTTTTTATATATTTTATTGGTGCGAACTGTGGGTATATATTATTATCATTGAAATCACAGTCCATGAAATTCAGTTGCAGAATTTTCCCAAGGACTTCTCCATCAAATGGTACCAATTCTGGTAATAGGGGTGTGAAGGTGCCATACGTCGCATCCTTCGAATATTTTACCAATTTCACATTTGGTTTTCTAGATGGAATGTATGGTGGAAGAGGCAATGGAAATTTTACACCGTCCATTTCCATTTTCTCCTGCTCTACTTCTTCCTTGTTGTCTTTGAATTTTTCAGGTTCTTGCTGCAACTCGACAAGTTTCTTGTCCTATTTCTTCTTCATTTTTTGTCCTTTGGTAGATTTCTTCTATATATATCTACAATGTCTAGTTTGTGGTGATGGTGTTGTGGGCATCTCAAATGAAGCTGCGAGTGTATGAGATTGTGCTAGAGCTTCCTCCATGATTCCTGTTATACCTTTCTCTTTGAATATACAGATACAATATTTAGTATTCATACAAAAATGCAACTTCTGAAATTTCTCCACACTTAGCGATTTCGAGTTTCTTAAACAAAAAAGTGCCAAATCTTGGAGGGATGTGGATTTTTATAAAAAAAATTAACTTCTAACCTAATAATTAACTCAGATTGTGTTCATTAAATTCATATATATCACTAGATCCTATCAAATTTTCCTCATAATGCAGCGTCCCACACCTTCCAATGATAACTTTCCCTTTTAACGGTCATATTTTTCCAGAAAACTTCGACATAATCTAGACTGTATAAAATAAACTTCCTAAATCGAAGCTCTCTCTGCATCATAGTTTATATTCCAGTGCCCACTTTCAACTATAGGTGGCAATAATACTTTTCTCCTTTCTTCTTCAGAGCGAAGTTGTAGGGGTAGGGTTATCCCTATACAATTTCAACCTGTTGCCATTTAATCTTCCTTGAACCAATTCTCCATTCAAATTTTCCAGTTGAACTGTGCCTCCATCAGTAATATGCTTGATAACGTATGGTCCCAACAAATTCATCTTGAATTTTCCTGGAAACTTCACAAACTTACTATCATAAAGGAGGACAAGGTCTCCTACCCAGAACCTCTTCTACTTAATATGCCTATCATGCCAAGCCTTTTCTCTTTCTTTCTGTACCTATTGATGGAATCCTTATACAAATATATCTTCCTCCAAAGAAAGAAAATGTGACATTATTTCCTTCATTATATCAGGGTCTTCCATATCTATGACAACTGCTTACAATGTACTCAATGGGCATCACAACTTCTTGCCCATAAACTAACCTAAAGGGTGTATGATATGTCAACGTCTTACATGTGGTCATATAAGCCCATAACACTGTTGGAATTCTAAGATCCCAATCATCTCTATTCACATTGCATACCTTTAGTGAGTGTATTCTCCAAAATATTATTAAATGCTTCTACTATTCCATTGGCATGAGGGTGACAAGAGGTACTCTTATGATGATAAATTTGGAACTCCTCATTCAATGCTTCAATAATATTATTCAGGAAGTGTGATCCTTGGTCACTTATAAAAATATTCAGACATCCAAATCTAGACAATATTTACTCAAAAATGAACTTCAATGCAATTTCTACACTGCATTCCCTTATTGGTTTTGATTCGGCCCATATTGTTAAGTGATCATTTGTTGTAATTATGTACCTCGCACCAGTCCTTTTTATAGGTGGGTTGATTGGTCCAACAAAAATCAATGGCCAATTTATCAAAATTCTGCAATGTAACTTGTGGTACCAATGGCATCTCATCTCTTTTGGAAGGATTCCTTGTTCTTTGACACACATCACATGCTTTGTAATATTTCTTCACATCTTTATGTAATGTAGGCAACCACAATATTTCTCTCCAATTATTATATGCACTAGCTTTTCCTGCATAGTGTCCACCAACTACACCTCCATGAGCTTATGCTATAATCATCTATCTTTCATTTTTAGGAACATATATGCGCATTATCTTATCTAGTACCATCTTATATAAGTGTCCTGCTATTAATTAAAAGTGATTTTCTTTAACTACCAATTCTTTCTTCTGATATGTAGTATACTCTAAAGGGGCCATCCTTGTACTTAAAAATTGAAGGATATCCGTGAAATGGTCATCTTCCACTCTGATTGTAAATAATTGTGCATCAGGGAGATTATCCTCTATACTGGTTTGTTCTTCCCCTATTTCTAGTCTTGACATATGGTCAAGTCCTACATTCAGTTTCCCTGGTTTAACAATGATTTCAAAGTCATACTCTTGGAATAACATCAAAAATTTGCAAATATTTACTCCTAAAACAGGCTTATTAACCAAATAATTCAGTGCAAAATTATCTGTAAACATCTTAAAGTGTGACCCCAACAAATAGTGTCTAAATTTATGCAAAGTATACACCATGGCCAATCCTTCCCTTTCTATAGTGGTGTAATTCTTTTATTCTTTAGATAACTTTCTACTTGAAAAATATATAGGATGATCAATCTCTCTTACACCAATTTGTGCCAGTACCACTCCAAAATATATACAAGAGGCACCCACATGGACATGGAATTCCTTATTCCAATCAGGGAACATTAGTACAGGTGAAAATATCATCTTTTCTTTCAAAATTTTGAGGCTCTTATGACATTCTTCATTCCACTGAAAATTTACATCCTTGTTAAACAATTTCTCCATAGGTGCAGTGATCTGCACATACCCCTTGATGAACTTCCTATAATAGCCAGTATGTCCCAACGTAGTGTGAATATTTCTTACTGTCCTAGGTGGAGGAAAGTTCACAATGATAGAAATATTAATAGGGTCCACTATTAGTCCTTTCTTACACACAATATGTCCCAACAATATGCCAAAATGGACACATAATATGCACTTCTTTAGGTTCAAAGAGATATGATATTGTCTACATGTGTTGAGAAAACTTCCCACATGTTTTCTCAACAATCCAAATATTTTACAATCATCAAAATATACTGCCAAAAACTTGTGGATGTACTCCTTAAAAGTTGCGACCAACACCCTAGAAAATATAGCAGGGGGATTTTTCAATGCAAAATACATTACTGTGTATTGATATGAGCCCCATTCTATAGCAAATGTGGTCTTATGTCGGTCTCTAGGTGCAATCCTAATATTATGATAACTTGAGAATCTATATGTAAATGAGTAAGCTTCCTGACCTCCTACATTTTCTAGCACTTCATCTATGAAAGGGGTGGGAAATGGATCATGTAAATATGCATAATTCAAATTCCTCAGATAAACATAGATCCTAATGTCTCCTTCAGTCTTCTTCTCTTCCACCACCATAGGAATTACCCATTATGATTATTTTATAGGTTCAATAATTCCTGATGCTATCATTTTATCAAGCTCTACTTTCAATTTCTCCTTATACTTCGGGTCAACTTGTAAGGTATATGTTTGACTGGCTTTGCATCAGGCTTCAGGGGAATAATCATGACTCCTAGATGTCATATTTTTCCCTTCATATATGAAAATTTCGTTGGAGACAGTTCCTAATATTCATTAAGTAATTATGTAACTTTATTGACTGTCTCCTCATCCCAATAATATCCTATTATTGCAAACTCAAGGTTCCTTCTCTAATTATATGTTTACTTTCTTGGTCTTCAGTGGCTTCATTATGTCTAGTATCTATGGCTCAAGTCTAGTTACTTCACGGCATACTTCTGACTCTGCTATGTCAATGTTGTGAGATATTATTCTTCATTTTCAGTAAGGTTGTATCACTCCATTGCATTTTCTATCTGTGCAACCCAATCAGGTTGTTTCCATGCTAGTGGAGTTATATTCCCAAAGATCTTCTTCTTCACTGTCTAAAAGACCAAATCTATGTATGGGAAATCATCCTAAAAGCTTAATGTTAGTATGAAGCCATTAAACATGCCTGCCCAATTCTCGGTACCATGTCAAAGCTCTATTTCTAGGTATCAATTCTTAGGGATTGTCTCTAATGTATGAATGAATCCATGTACTCATTCTTGTTGTGGAATCTACTTCCATGCTAAAGTGCATAACTGGATATGCTCCCTGGGACTAGTTTGACCATCATATTTTTATCTCTATCTCTGTTTCTATCTGTCCAAACCTTATCCACATCAATCTTCGACATTCCTACCACCCTCCTATATTATTCTTGTGTGTATTCCACCATCTAATAGGAGTAGCTTTCAGGGATATATCCAAGGCTTCTAATATTTTCTTTTTTGGAACCTATTCTTCATAATCATTAAGAAAAGTATTCACATGACCTAATCCATCATAAGAAGGAAGGTTACATACCTTAGATATTATACAATGAAAGTATTTGGTAATTCTTAAACCACACCTTGTGGATACTTCATGTAGCTTATTATGCTAGTTTTCCAATTCTTCTTCTAAATCTGGGGTACAAGAAATATCATGCTCCCAACTCAAATTTCCTTCTACAGTAGGGTTAACCTCATATTGTTCCTTTGTTTTCATTTGATAGATATTTCCTATGTATGATGCACAATATTCTTCTTTGAATGGTTTTGTGTATCTTACTCCTTCTGATGGGTCCAAAGGAACAATTACTCTCATATTGTTTCCTTCAAATATCATATGTCTCTTATTCAGATTAATTATGGCCCTATTTTCAAATTTCTAGTCAAGCCCAAGCAATGTAGGATAAGGGTTACTGTCATCAACAATCCCTATTACTTTAAAATCAACATTAGTGCACACTCCAATATCTATTGTGACACTTCGTAGTCTTCCCATAGGAAAGATGTTTTGTTGATTTTCCATCCTTAACTGAATATGTGACCACTGTAGCTTCGACTTACCCATCAATTCCCATGTCCACTTCGTCAAGACATTATCATCAGATCCAAAATCCAAAATAACTTGATCCATCTCATACTCTCCTATCTACGCACTAAATCTCATTTCTCTTCCATTTCTCTTTTGTCGATGAAAGTTATTGACTGTGTGCATCTCACTTCGCGGTGTTTCTTTTGATGCATAGGAATCTATCAACTCCTGAAGCCCTTCTACAACCTTTTGATCTCTTAACAACTCCATACAAGTCTGCAGAAAATAATTTAAATACTTACTTGATTTTTCGACTCCTTGTCTTGCGTCGGAGCTTAAACCAGTGGCGAAGCTCAGCTTTGCATCAGAGCTAATGACATATCGTAGTTACTAGGCTTTGGTTGCGCACTAGAGGTTGAAGCTCCAACATCGATAAAACTTCACTTTGCTTCCATAAACAATTATTTTTCTTTATGAATATAAAAAATAGGGGCTTTCTCAGCAGTCTTTTTGACCCATGCACTTTCATATTCTTTCTTTTCATATACCTTTTCACTACCAGTCGCAACTCCACTCCTAGTAAAAACACTAATTCGAGGTACGTCAGTCCTCTTTTCAATAGTAATCATTTGAATATTCTGCGTCAACCGTTGATTCATATTTTCTTGCATCTTCGTCATAAGTACAATATATTCTTAAATTACATGATCAAAGGATTTACAATACTTACATGTAGTTGTTGGGTTCTTGCAATCTCTCGCGAAATCACATGGTTAGTTGTAGATATAGAAAATGATTTGTACACATTCTCGACCAACGCCACCACCTCGAACTCTTCCTTGGTAACCTCCTCAACCACTGCATTCTCCATTTTACTCATGTATGTGCTCTTCTTCTTGCATTCTATAAGTGTCAACACTGCACTCCATCATTACGTCATAAGCCCAAAAATTATTTTCATCATGTCCTATTGATTTACAAAATTTTCAATATAGATTCCCTAAAGTCTTTACATATTTTTGTAACAAGTAGAAGTATTCTGAACAATGTTGGCCTCTAGCCTTACATATTTCGAACCACAGGCTAGATCCCGCATTTAAGGTATTAGGTGCTCCACCAGCCATGTAATCCCTAAATATAGGTCACTATTCTTTAGAATGGCCCTCCGATATGCACTTCATACACCATACTTCTTCTCTAACCTCCTTGCTTTTCTTGATATCCTATATCTGTAGGGTTATTTTTTCCAACTGATTTTGCATCTGTTGCATGCCTGCATTAGTATCTCCTATAGGTGATGCTTCCAATTTCATCTCAATGTCTAAATCTTTGGCTTGACTTCCTATCTTTTGTTGCATCAATGGTAATATGATACACGGTAGTAGCAAAGCTGTAAAATATTATTGATGTTGTTGCAGAGCTATGCCAAAGCTTACTTAATCCAATATCAACTTAAATATCTGATCTAACTCCCAAACAGACTCAGTAGGTTTTTGTTTGATTTCTTTCAACTTGGTGATGAACTGCGACTTCGACTTTGACTTCTTAAACTCTTCAACCAGTATCGTTTTTATATCTACAAATTTTGATTGTTGGAATACTTCATATACAATTTCAATGCTCTATTGTGTAGTGTCGTAACGAGCTGTGCTTTCTTTATATTCTTATCATTGATATGCTTCGTTGTCCATACAACTTCGCATTAAAAAAAAAACTTTTCTCGATCCTCCAATCCAGTTCCTTTGAAAACAGGTAGCTTAATATCATCATCCATACCTCTTCTTCGAGGGTGAGGTGGAGGTGGATGTGGGGTAGGAGGGGTAGGGAAGAGAGAAAGCCATAAACACCCTAGCTATTACTAGATTCTGGCTTCTACGAACTCTCAAGCAAGGAGGGGGAATACTACGAAGTTACTAGGGGTTTATCAGGGTGGCTTTCTTCTTTTTTAGTTTCATATTCACTCAAAAGAGGACTATAATCAGTTTCTATAAAGATCTTCAGGTCTTGTCCATGAAATCTCTTTATGGTATCTACTCTATATCTCTTTCCACTTCACATTGTGTCGGTCTTTTTCTCATATTTATTCTCTCTTCTTCCAAACATAAGTAAACTAGAAATATGACTGCATCCAAGAAAATCCCTTTTCACACAGAAGCATCTTAATCTAAAGTTTCAGATATATTTAATACTTACCTTGTGGTCCTTTGAAGAATCATCGCTTCGATTCCTTGTAGGACACATTTGAGTCTACTGCAAACTTAGTAATGAATCCTCCCAAGATGCTATCAATCCAGAAATCAATCAACAACACTTGAAATCCTATTGTCAGTGATCTTGAGTCAATCTATCAGTTCAAGAGTCCACACTGTATATTCTCCACCCTTAAAAAAATCCTTTATTTCATTCAAAATTGATATCCACTCGTACAGCTCAATAAGAAAATAAGTGAATAAAATATCGTATTGATATGTAAAAATTTTCTTCTATAACCACGCCTCGGATGTGAGATGAGGATTTCTATTTTCTTGATCTAAAGATTCTCTCTCTTTTAGGTCTATCCAATATTGAATATCCTTCTTCGACGGGTGCCACATCCACATATCCCTCAAACATATCCTGGTCCCGGCAACGAAACGATTTTTTGGTTTGGTTTGGGCTGACGTGGGTTCGATCTATACTATGCACCACCAAAACCATTAATCACTGGCCCATTTGGCAATGACTTGCAAGAAGATCACAAAATCACCTGAAGTGACTATGGGAGGACGCAGAACCATGTTTCTATAGCCTTGAGGGACTGGGAGATGTGGTATTATTATGTTTTCTTATCCTTGACATTCGTAAATCACTTTTCCAGATTTAATTAATCACTTAAACATGTGAGATAAACCCATAAACCATTACTGCATGGAAGTAAATTGCAACTGTAATAACTAACAAATAATAAGAAAATGTATACATCAACCATACAAAAAACACCAGAGTATCATCCAAAAATGTGTTTCTTTATTATGATGAATCTTTGAATACACACAATCTCGACTTGCACACTAAGCTACAGGTTGTCTCCAAAATTAGTTGCAGACTCTTTCAGGCCTCTGCGCACTCAGCTGCAGAGCCTTCCCTTCGCTACAAATTAAATATCTCAATAATACAACCATAACATTGACTCGGATCAAATAGATGATTCTCTTCTTATTATTTCACCCTATTTATATTATTACATCAAAGGGATATACCATTACAATACCATGGAATCCCCAAAAAAATCAATTATGACCCAAAACCCATTACAAAATTGTGCATTTTACAGAAATGAGGGGCTTCGACCAGCCCCGAAGCCCCTTTAACACCACCCAATATATTTCATTCGTGCTCCACCCCATAAAATGCTTAGTCTTTTCCAAAATCTAGGCCAAGTTGGGTTGTGACCAATAACTTGTAACCAAGGGTATCTCACATAATTTTTTATGGTAGGGGCTTATTTAATAATTCAATCTCATTAGACTTTTGTTAGATATTTGTATAAAATTTTCAAGTGCTACTCATGGATACTGAATGAATGAATGTTCCTAGAAGTTGTTTTTCATATTCCATCCTTGAAACCCCATTTATTCTTGCCAATTAAGTATAAATTCCTAGACTAGCTGTGAAGCTGCCTATGGTGACAGTGGGACTTTGTCTGAAGGTGTTGGTGTGCCCTATAGCTTTAGCCTATTCACTAGGCATGTCAGTTTGTGCAACATCAAGTTCAAAACCCTAAGTTTCAAACCCTTGCATTTTTAAAGACATTAACCCTGGGTAATGAAACCCTAGCATATTGAATATGAAAACCCCAGGTGTATTGAAAATCCCTTGTTAAAGAAAGCCCTAATATACATTGATGAAACCCTAAGATAATTTACACAATGAATAAATGAATATGATAAGTGCATGAAATACTAAGTATTTAATATGATAGTCGAAATATTATTAAGAGCTACTAATATTCGACATATCTACTTTTAGACTGGCAATCTAAAAGTATATTTCCGCCTAGTATGTCTAAAAATAGAAGTCCATCTATTTTTCCAACTTGACCAACCATCCACAAATAGCATCCTACAACTCATAGAATATGATCGACATGTCTAAAAATAGACATAGTCTAAAAATAGCCTGCGGGCCCACTTAGTGAAGGAAACTTCTTTCCACTAAGCTCATCATCTTGTTGCAATCTCAACACTCCCTCTCAACAAGATAGGGATTATCTGCCACCCCGATCCTGCCTCTGTGGTATTTGAATTTTATCCTGGTGAGCACCTTCATCAAGATATCAACATTCTGATCCTCTGTAGGAATGTAAGAAAGTAACATGATCTTCCCCTGCACAAAATCTCTGATATGATGATACCAGATGTCAATGTGTTTAGATCTATCATGAAATACTAGATTAACAGAGAGTTTTATGCAACTTTGATTATCACAATATATCACAGTAGGATCTAGGTTTGAACCGAACAACCTGACTAGGATCTTCCTCATCCATATAGCCTCGCATGCAGCCAAACGTGTTGCCATATACTAGGCCTCCGATGAAATGAGTGCCACGGATCTCTGCTTCCTGCTGTACCAAGAAACTGTTGTTGACCTGATGCTGAAAATCCCTCCAGATGTGCTCTTTCTGTCCGTTGGGCTCCCTGACCAATCTGCATCTGTGAAGCCATGTAGCCTCACCTCATCCGACTGTCTGTACCATAATCCATATCCCAATGTGCCTCTAATACATCTCAATACATGCTTCCCTACCTTCCAAAAGAGCTTGCTAGGCTTAACCATAGCTTTTGAAAGCTGGTTAACAGAGTAGCATATGTTAGGTCGTGTATTGACTAGATACATAAGCGACCCCACCAACTGTCAGTAAATAGTGGCATTCACTACCTTTGCCGATGTAACATCCTCTTTCCTCCAACCACCAGGAAGAGGAGTGTCGGAAGGCTTGCAGCCATGCATGTTGAACTTCTCTAGTATCTCTCGGGCATACTTTCCTAGAGACACAAACAATCCATCACTGCGGTCCTAAATTTCCAATCCCAGGAAATAATGAAGGAGGCCCAAGTTCTTCATCTCAAACTCTTTTTCAAGATCAGCCTTGCATGAGAGTATCAACTGTTCATCACCGGTCAGTATCAAATCATATACATAAATTAAAATGATCAACAACTTACCCTCAACCACTATCTGGTATAGGTTGGGATCCACCTCGCTCTTGGTAAAACCAAGTTCAGTGAAATAATTGTTTATCTGTGTGTACCAAGCACGAGGTGCTTGTTTCAACCCATACAGTGCTCTTTTGAGCCTGCACACATGTGACTCACCGCTGAAGATCTCGAAACCTTCGGGTTTCTCTATGTACACCTCCTCCTCAATCACTCCGTTGAGGAACGCAGTCTTCACATCCATCTGATGAATGTGCCACCCCATCTGTGCTGAGAGAGCTAGGATGCTCCGTATGGAAGAATACCTTGCGACAGGTGCAAAGGTTTCCTCATAGTCGATCCCCTCAATCTATGAGAAGCCCCGGGAAAAAAATCTTTCCTTGTACTTCTCGACGCTCCCACGTTGGTACTCCTATCACTTTCAGGATCCTGATCCCTAACCTACCACTGATTTCCCTTCCGACCTTGGGACAATCTCCCATGCACTGTTTTTGACAATCGAATCATACTCTTCCACCATGGCATCTACCCATGCAGGGTCCTCCACAGCTTCCTTGAAAGAGGATGGTTCTGCCATGATACACTTGCTCATCAAAGCCATGTATCCAGTATATCGGTCAGGTGACTGTCTCTGTCTACGCTGTGATATAGGTGCTCCTACAATCTTCTCTGCATCAAGATTCAGTCGCTCAGCTTCTGTAGTGCACTTCCGCCCTTTGATGGTTGGCACTGCATGAGTGGTTTCTTCCACTCCATGAACCTCCTCTTGTGGCTGATCCACATCCAAAGGCTCATCCTTGGGAACTAATAGCTCCTCATCTACATGCAAGTGTGGCTCCCTCTCAAGCGAACACTTCATGGCTTTCTCCTCATGAAATTTGATATCCTGTCGCACAACAATCTTTCGACTGTCTGGAAAATACACATGATAGTTGTGGGGTGTATCAGTGTACCCCATAAATATCCCAAACTGTGCAGTTGGCTCCAGCTTCTTCCTGGTATCCTTCGTCACATGAATGTAAACAGGTGAGCCAAAAATCTTCAAATGAGAAATATCAGGCTTCTTACCAGAAAACGCCTCCTTGGGTGTACTCATGCCAAGTACTCTATGAGGACAACGGTTTTGCACATAAATTGTAGTATTGCATGCCTCAACCCACAAGTGTATGGGAAGGTCCTGATCATGCAACATCACCCGTGCAGCACCCACGATCATTATGTTCTTTCACTCCGCGACTCCATTCTGCTGTGGGTTATGAGGCGCTATGAGCTCTCCTTGAATTCCTTTTGCGCTGCAAAAGTCCTTGAATTCGCTAGAGATGAATTCACCACCATTGTTGCTCCTAAGATCCTTCACCTTCTTCCCCGAATCTTTCTCCACCAGTTCCTTGAACTCACAAAACTTTGAGTATGTCTCGCTCTTCTTCTGCATGAAGAATATCCAGTACTTACGAGAAAATTCATCAGGAAATATCACATAGTACCTGTGCTTTGCTGTCGAAGCTACTAAGAAAGGTCCACACACATCTATGTTAATTCTCTCAAGGATATTCATGGCAAAACTATCCTTCTCAGGAAATGTGGCTTTCACAAATTTTCCCAAAGTACATCCCTTGCACTGATCTGACTGTGCAAGTGTACCTTTGGGAAGCCCAGTACAAATCTACTGCAAAATTTTCAAAGCACCATGGTGAAGATGGCCCAATCTCCTATGCCATAGCTCGCCCTCATCTCGGCTCACCACTCCTTCTACTTTGCCTGCTATTGTTACACAGCCATCTACCTGCAACTGATAAAGGTTCTTAACTCAAACCCCTGTCCTCTAGGTTTCACCAGTTTCCTTACTGCACAGGAAATCCTTTCCCTCGCTAAGGACAACATCATATCCCTTGTCTTCCAACATGGCCACCAAGATCAGATTCTTCTTCAATCCTGGAACATGCATGACATCCTTCAATATGAAAGGTTTACCAGACTCCCTCTCAAAGGAAATGGTCCCAATACCAGTCGCACTGTATCTACCATCATTTCCCATCTCAATGTGCACTCCAAGATCCTTCTCATCCAGATCACTGAACAAATCTTTGTCTCTGGTCATATTAAAAGACGCACCAGTGTCAAGAAACCACACTGAACCCATCACACTTGAGACCAAGCATGCGATTAGTGAAAAATACAGCTCAAACTGTGAGGCTAATGCCTCTCCAGCTGCAGATCCAACAGCCTACTTATTTTTATTCTTCTGTGGACAATTAGTGGTGTAATTTCCATGTTGGTGACAGTGAAAGCACTTCAACTTGGACATGTCCTGCTTCTTGCCTTTCGCACCGGATTGAGAAGCATTCTTCTTGCTCTTCCCCTTCCTTGCTTTGGTAGCCATAGTGAAATTTTCTTCATCTTCATTCTTCGATGAAGATCCGTCCCTGTTACTCTGCCTTATCTCCTCCTGCACAAGATTCGACCAAAGTCGCTCCCATCCTGGCAATTTCTCCCGACCATTGACAGAGTCCTCATAGGAATGCCAACTCTTCAGAAGCCCAAGGAGAGCCAAGCTCACCAATTCCTCTTCATCTACAGTAACCCCCACACTTCCCAGCTCATCCCTGCACTGGACGAACTTCATGAGGTACTTGGGTATACTCTCACCCTTCTCCATTTTTATTTTCCTGAGCTTATCCTTGAGCACCAACTTCCTCTGGTCGCTCTTTCTTTGGAACAAGTTTGTCAAAGCTTTCCACATCAAGAATGGAGAAGATTTACCATGAAGGCTGGACACTATGTGATCCTTCACACCTTCCAACAGAATCCTTCTACATTTTGTTGTCTTCTTTTGCCATGCGACAAGTGCAGCAGCATCGCTAGAAGTAGGTTATGGAATTTATGCATCTATGAAATCCTTCAACCCATTATCCTCCTGCACCGCCTCCATCCTATCCTTCAATTAAATATAATTCAAGCTGCCCTCAAGGGCATACTCCAATCGCAATCCGTTGAAATACATCTCAACTTCGACACCAAGAAAACACTACTGCAAATTCGAATTCCACCAGCACAAAACTTAACCACTTCAATGCTTTGCAATTGCTCCAATAATCAATATCGCTCTGATACCATGTAGAAAATATATAAATAATGCGTTATACATCCAATATTCTCCTGATCACACACTATTTGACTTCATGCATAATACAGAATCTCTTCAAATATTGATCATTACTTGCGGAAATTAAATCAATTGCATGCACACATTAAAACCATAAAAGTTCACACATATGAACACAGTAATTTATGGGAAAGCTTAAAGCTGAAAAACCCCAACCATATGTATATTATATGTCATAGATATCATGTAACAATCATCATACAAATATCCTCACAAGCTCTCAGTACAATCTCCAATTGCTACACACTAATAAGGTCCGATCTAGCAAATCCCATGCACTGATCTCTGCCACCTGCTAGCCTACCTTGCGCAATCCCTGCTAAATATTGGCTCTGAATGAACTCGAATCCACCTAGATTGCACTGCGCAATCCTCATTGGAATCTCCATCAATGTGTGGTGCAAACTCATGCACCAGTATAGTCACAACTGATAGTCACACTGCTCTTTCACCTACCTCTCCACTGGTCTCCACTGAAACTGTCCATGCACTGTAGTTAACTGATGTATTCTTCAGTTGATTAATGATTTATTAATTAGTGAATTAATTATTAATTAATTCACACACCACTTTCACTAAAGGTATCAACTATTTAGACTAGATACAACTAGCTCAATTGTGTCCCATCGAGTTAAACTGAACATAACCCATTAACTCATTTCAATAACTCCATCAAAATCAAATCACGCATGAGTTCTAACCTAATTCTCCACAATAGATCCACTAACCTTCGTGAATAATAATTTCTTTGTCACTCTGTTCCACATATGTGCACACTTAATCGAAGTGCTCCAAGAGAATAAGATAATGTTTATAAATTAAATATTATTAAGAGCTAATAATATTCGACATGGTCTTGGGTAGACCGGGCAATCTGAAAATAGATTCCGCCCAGTATGTCTAAAAATAGAAGTCCATCTATTTTTCCAACTTGACCAACCATCCACAAATAGCATCCTGCAACTCATAGAATATGATAGACATAGTCTAAAAATAGACTGTGCACCAAAAATAGCCTGTGGGCCCACTTAGTGAAGGCGACTTCTTTCCACTAAGCTCATCATCTTGTTGCAATCTCAACACATCCCCCAAAATTCTGCCATGCCCATCATGCAACTGCTCATGACCAAATAGTAATGGTGATCCTGGGAAGTTAGCCTCCCATGAGAAGTTGTCATCCAAAAGGAATCTCCCAATCCTGGTCAATGTAAGCATGAGTAACCTACAGCTACTCCCATGTGTGAAAGAGTCCTCACTCAAAGGAAGTATCCTCTTCCTATCCAAATCTATGGAGTAGTCAACTTGCATCATGAAGATGAAATCCTCCATCCCTACAGCAAACTCTGTCAGCGCAATATAACTGATGAGAGTGGGTGATACTAAAAAAGAGAGAGCGTCTCACTCCTCCTTGGGTTTATCCCAAACTCTCTAAGTTGTGCTGGACTCCTCCAATTTCTTCACCTCTCTGGAATCCAAGAGTGGTGAACCAAATGACAAGATGCCTCTCATCAACTCTAAATCAGGTGACCTCCCAGGTGGAATGCCTCCATATAATCAGACATCAAGCTCAGAAGTGGACTGTATGTATAAGAGGACTGATTTGTCCCTCTCTCCACTGTGTTGCACAGTCTCCTTCTCTTGTGCAAAGACTCTCCGGAATAGATAAGGGTGTATCAACCCTTGATGTCGATCCTCCTTTTCCTCCTCCATCTCACAATCCCTGATAGCTGCTACATATGACTCCGGAATTGTGCTATGGTTCCCACATGTTGAAATACTTGGAACTCCTTGAAAAGATACAAGGGCTCCTCTATTATAAGCAATGGCTCCCCTTTCACCTCCATGTGGTGATGGATATTCTTCCAATGATACAGCGCTGTGGGTTCTTCTATGCACATTCTCTTCACCAATAAATGATAATACCTCATCATCTAGGAGAGACCCTAGATCTTGGTCATATCTTTAAGGAAGTACCTCCATGTCTTCACAAATGGAAGAGATCCCTCTATATAATAGGGATCTTTCCCTTGGTAAGCCATCATACATGTTTTCATCCCTTTCGGAAATAAGGAATGGAGTTGGTTTTTTGGTTCCACCCAATGCATGGAAAGTGTTTGAAGTTATGATATAGGATGATTCACATTGACCTTCCTCAAAATTCTTCACCAAACCCTTAGTGAATTCATCATATAAATTTTCATGACAATATGAAACAAAATTTTCAAACCAACATTCATGAGCCATACCTTTGAGTTGCAGCGTTGCTGCTCCAATGGCCTCATCTTCTTCCTCCGTTCTTCTTGCAGTGCAAGTGGAAAAAGAACAATGTTGTGGATCTGCATGTGTGGCTAAATGCTCACACCCATCATGATAATATCTAGGGCTTGCTGCATCCACAAACCCTCTTAGAAAACCTTTCCAGTTTTCCCTTTCTTTCTCCTCAAGGTCTTCAATGATACCCTCCATGGTCTGGAAAAGAAGAAGGGAAACCTCTTCTTCCGTCATTCCTCTTTTTTTTTTTTCTTTGTACATCTCTTCTTATAAATGAGTATATTCTCCTTCTAATGGAATTTTATCTTGGGCTACATAGTTGTAAAGTTCCCTTCTCAAGAATATCAAAATTCTATTCCAAAGATTGACTGCAGGGGCATTTATTGGATATGTCACCTTTGAAAAAAAGATGAGATCCAGAGGCTACCTGGTCATCTGCAGACTCTGTCTATATGGCTTGAAATATTCCTCCTTCATGGATTCAACACTTTTTATTGAAGCCACAGGCTGAGCCAAAGATCCTGCTGTGATACCACTATAATATTCCTTTTTCGGGAATTTTTGAAATGTGGTCCTCAAGGACGCTGTATAAGAGAGGCAGTGTAAAAATAATCTGAAAGGGGGCTTGGATCCCCTTTTTAACTCACTAAAAACTTCTCTTCCAGAATTTGAGCTCAAATAAATAAGCCTAGAGGGGTTATTCAGATCTCCCCAAACTAGGTCCCTTAGGAAATTGCTCAAATAGAGAGCCTACAGCAATACATGAACACAATCATGAAACTCTGCAAATATGTACACATCAATAAATGGAATATAATTTAGCCATCATGTTTATTAACATATCAGATAAAATATACAAAAATATCTTGAGGGACAAGCCACTCAAGTTATGAGAACCAATCTCCAATCATCAAGCAATGGAATACATGAGTTGTCGCAACTGCATAAAATGTCGGAGATCAGTGACAACACTGTCTATATTATGGTAGCTGCTGAAATAGATACATATACATGAAATATGGCTGAACTAAATAAATTCCCAAGAATAGAATAATGGGCTCTAATACAAGATTTCTAGCCAATCTAGGAGAGATTGCTAGAAATGCCGAAAAATGTACAATGTGAAAAATAACTTGTCACTTCAACTGAACCAAAATAAGAATGAGGCTATGGTAGATCTTAAATACTCATTCCCTCCTCTGATAATTTTCTCAAGAAAAGGGTTGATCCCTTTCACTCAAAAACACTCCTCCTGCTAAGCACAAATGACTCTCCCAGCAACTGCCTCTGAAAATAATGCAGTTTCTACCCTAGATTGCACTGTGAGAGATGGTGAGTGTTTCGCCTGGTGCCAAAGATCTGAAATGAAGCTCGGGAGTATCCTTTTCCGCTCTTCCGAATAACATGCAAGACCTCCACTAAAGAACTTGCCAAAGAATGACTCTATGAGTTCCTCTGTTGCTGCATCCAGGAACACAACGTTTTCTGCTACAGAAATAATGTTGTAGCTGAAGGGATACGCTTGGCCAAATTCCATAATGAGGAAATGTAGCTCAAACCCTCTCCTTCCTTGAGGATGAGGTAAGGATTCCCGACCAGGAACACCCTTGGTTGAAGAACACTACAACCTCGCTAAACATCCCGGGGATGCAAATCTTTGCAGACCCTACGAATATAATAAGCCAATGAATAATGAAAATGGGCTGCCATCTCCTCCTTATAAAGCAAATTAAATCATCTCACCATGGGTCCCATTCACACTTGCCACCTAGCTCAAGCAAGTGGAGCCTCCACTAAAACTGCGTTGTCCAAGAAGGTGCAATATATCTAGACATTTTTAGTTGACTTGGTAAAAATGACTAGATCAAGCATAATCCAATCCTGTTCACACCATGTGGTGCTCAATCTAGATGCTTTATTATTCCTCCTTTCACACAAGGAGTGTTATTTCTCCATAAAAGGGGTTAAGGGGTATCCTTACCCATTTTATTCAACAAAATAAAAATATGCTAACTATAATTTTCCATTTAGCTTGAGGCTAAAAATTGGTAACATTACAGAATGTTATTTTCCCTTCTAAAGAGGTTAATGGGCCTCCCTACCCATTTTATTCATCTACCTAGTGAGAATGTTAACTACAATGTTCATTTTAGCTTGAGGATAAAATTTGGGAACATTACAGTCCTCCCCTCCAAAATGTTGCTTGTCCTCAATCAACTGTATAGGGAGAGAAAAATTCCTCCCCTTCTCCTCTTGTGGCCTCCTCATCAATATTCCCCACCACTGCTCAAGATAATCTGCAACAAATCTTCCCTCCAATGTCTCCTCCAAAATATACATAACCAAATGGCTCACATCATGAAAAGGTGGAAGGTGCAAGTGGAAACCTTCTTGCTGTCCCATGGCCTCCGCAAGGTAGGAGTGATGACCAACATGGGGAATATTATTCCCAATAAGTGACTCCCTCACCCATGCTATCATCCAATGAAATGAGCCATACTAGGTAGCTCATCAAAGAAATCCTCATCCCCGGTTTTATGCAATGTGTTGGGGCTAAATGGAGAGTTTATATTTTCCCATCCAAGTAGTTTCTCTCTCCATTTATGGTAAGTATGGGGGGGTTGCTGATATTGGGCTGAAATGTCATGGCCCTCAAGAATGGCCCAAGCTACCCCACAATATAAGTCAACCATGAAGTGCCTCCTCCAAGAACACAAGTTCTCCCAATGGCTCCTCCTACATGAAGGAAAGAGGTGTGTTGTGGCCATCATGGTGTGCCCATTGTTTCTCCTGAAACATAGAACATGTAAATTAGGGAGAATAATACTCCCAATAGGCATCTCCATCTCGAATTCCACTCTCCAAACAAAGCTTCCTATGAGTATAAACATATCAGCAATATATGGAAGCAAAATACCATGAAAACAAGCTGCCAAATGACAACCAGAGAGTGAATCAAAGTTCCACACAAGGAACCAACGTAGTGCATTCCATGTCTGCCTCAAAACAAAAAATAACAAGTGCTTCACTAGCCACTTGTTTTCTGCCACAATCATCTCATAAGATGGAAACATGAAGATACAATGTGGTGTCAATGGTGCACACCAAGCATCATGTGGCATTCCCCACAAACCACCAATAAGGTAGCCAAAATCAATGCTACAAATAGCTACAAGTACATCATCATACAATCTGCAAGAAGGGATAATTCTTCTTGATACATCGTGCTACTCAAACAAGGAAAATAAGTTTAATACAAAATGTGAAATTATACCTCCTCCATCATGTACTTGAGATCTTGAGCTGAAATGGCTCAACTGGAATTTTTCCCTCACCTCCAATGAGTAGGGAAGTGGTTGTGACCTCCTCTCTATCACCATCTAGGCTATGCATCTCTCCATATGCTGAAATATTTCATGCTGGATGCCCTCCCAAGTGAACTCCTCTGCCAAAGAAAGGTATGCATCAAAAGGCATGGAAAAGAAGTCCTCATGTGTTGTATGTAGCAGCTTCTCCTTGAGCTTAGAAGCTCTAGTCAAGAAGACTCTGCCATGAGAATAGATGACCATATCATCCACCATATATCTATCATCTCCATCCGGGTCATCAAGAATTATACATGCACCTAGATCCTTGGAGAACTCTACCAAGAGTTGAGACCTACAGTATGGATCAATCCTCCTAAGAGACAGCGCTGGTGATCTGGAATGTGAAGCTCTCCTCATGATACTTCCTTCTAATTTGACATCCCTCATACCAAATTCTCTCTCCAAACTCTTCACCTCTCCAAAATCCAAGAGTGGTGAACCCAAAGACAAGATGTCTCTCATCAACTGTAGATTTGGTGGCCTCCCTGGTGGAATGCCTCCATGTAGTGAGACATCAAAATCTAAAGTGGACTATATATGTGAGTGGACTGAGTTTCCCCTCTCTTCATTGCACAGTGCAGTCCCCTCCTTATGTGTAGAAACCTCCCAAAAAAGATAAGGTTGAATGCTCATCATCCTTTGATGTTGATCCTTCTCCTCTTCTTCCATATATGAGAATGCCTCATCCTCAATGAGAAACCCTTGAACTTGGTCATATCTTGAAGGAGGAAACTCCATGTCTTCACAAATAGAAGAGGGCTCTTCGAGAAGTGGGGATCTTGCCCTTGGAAAAATATCATGCATGTTTTTATCCCCTTTAGAAACATGGAGTGGAGTTGGTTTAATAGGTCTCTCCAACTCATGCAAAGTGTTTGAATTTTTGTTTTTAACAAATGATGGTTCACAATGCTTTCTATCAAATCTCCTCATCAATTCCTTAGTGAACTCAACATAAGTTTTTACATTTGCATGAAAAAATGAAGTAGAGTCATTAAACCACCAATCATGGGCCATACCTTTTAGGTGCAACGCTGCTACTCTGATGGCCTTCTTCTCTGAAACTTGGTGTAGCTGAAAATAGGAATCTAGCTCTTCTACCCAAGCTTTGGCTGTGCACTCTGCTGATCCATCAAAGTGAGATAGGAAAATTATACCTCTCTTAATTATTTTGTAGCTGCTGGATCTTGCCTCCTTGAGTTTTCATAACCCTTGGAAGTCCAAGTGCTCCTTGAATCTCCTTGATTGAGATTCATACTCCTGAAGATAGTCACTCAAGGTCTCCTCCCTTGGTGTATCTTCTTCCTCCATCCTTCTTGCAGTAAATGTGGGAAACAGAATGCGTTGTGGATCTGCATATGTGGCTGAATGCTCACACCCATCATGTGAATAACTAGGGCTTGCTTCAAACCCTCTCATAAAATATTCTACACTCCTCCCCTTTCATCTCCTTGAGATATTCTTTGATATGCTTCATAGTTTGGAAAAGAAGCAGGGAGATCATCTCTTCCTTCATTCCTCCAAATAATGGAGTCATACTTTTGTTTCTTCTGCACAACTTCTCCTCTCTGTGAGAAGCTTCTCCTCCTAATGGAATAATGTCTTGGATGCATAGGCTGAGCCAAGATTATGCTCTGATACCATTGTAATATCCCAAAATAGGGAAATTCTACAACAATAAGAGTATCTTAAGATATTCTAAAGTTGGAGCTACAACAATACATGAACACAATATTGTAAAAAAAAAAAATATGATCATGTCATGAGAGAGAAAAATATCCAGCCATCATTCTATTAATGGATCAGCAACAATGTAAAAAATATCATGAGGGACAAGCCACTCAAGCCATAAGAACAAGTCTCCAATGATCAAAACAATAGATACATGAGATACTGCAACAGTGTAAAATGTCGGAGAGCAGTGAATGCACAGTCTATGTTAGATTAGTTGCTTATGTAGATGTATATACATGAAATATGGCTGATAGAAATAAAATTAATGCCCAATAATGAAGATATGGGCTCCAATACAAGATTTCTAGCCAACCTGGAAAGGATTGCTAGAAATGTCAGAAAACATACAATTGGACAAATAACCCTGGGTTAATGTGCCACTACAAACTGGATCTGATATAAAATTAGGTTATGATAGATCTGAAATACTGATGTCCTCCTCCATTTGTATTTCTAATTAGAATGTTGATCCCTCTACTCAGAAATAGACCCTCTTGATGAGCTCAATGAACCCTCCCAGCAAATGCCTCTGAAAATAATGCAGATCTAGACTGAAACTGCGCTGTGAGGGATGGTAGATGGTTGGCCTGATGCCAAATATATGAAAATATGCCTGGGAGTCCCATTTTCTTATCTTCCAACAGATAGACAAGCTCTCCACTGAAAAACAAGCCCAGAAATGACTCAAATAGATCCTCCTTTGTTGCACCCTGCAACACAATGAAGCTCTAAACAAAAAATCTATTGTAGCTAAAGGAGGTAGCTTGGAAAAAATTTCGAAATGAGGAAATTAGCCCAAATAACCTCTCCTTCCCTGAGGATGAGGTAGGGATTCCTGACCGGGAACACCCTTGTGCTAAAAATCACTGCAACCCTGCTAAACAACAAGAGGAAGCAAAGTCTAAACAGACCCAAGAAAATAATAATCCAAGCATGTCATACAATGGCTACCCTCCTCTCCATAATGGGTCCCATCCATATGTGCCACCTAGCCCATGCAAGTTGTCCTCCATAAAAACTGCGCAGTCCATCCTGAAGATACAATGTATCTAGAAAGTGCATGTGGACTTGGTCAAATGTGATTGAATCAACCTGATCCAATCCTATTCACACCTGTGGGTGCTTAATCCAGCTACTTATTCTTCCCCTTTTCACATGAGGAATGTTATTTTCCCTTCTAAAGAGGTTAATGGGCCTCCCTACCTATTTTATTCATCTACTTAGTGAGAATGTTAACTATAATGCTCATTTTAGCTTGAGGCTAAAATTTGGGAACATTATAGCTTATGATGGTACGAAAACTCCCTATTGGTCATGTTCTACAGAGGTGCGTGATGACTCTGATGGTAACCTGGTTGCAGGTAGTTTTGGTTAGGATCATATGCATAACCGGGGTATGGATTAATGTTGCGTAGTTGATTTTGGGTCAGTGACCCTATCAATCTATCTACAGTGTTCAGCGTGCTTGGAAATTATTTATATGTTTGCAGGCGCGGGGTGTTAGGCAAGACATTATAGATGTATCCTGAATGAGTGTATATCAACTCGAGTTGTTGGGCTTTGCTAATGGCATCCTCTTCGGAAGTAGGTCCTTGAGTTGCCACATCCTTCTAAATATCTATTGTTAGAGATTTTAGGAATAGGTCTAGTAAAACTCGATCGACAAGTTTTGATTTACACAAACTTTGACATCGCTGCCATTCATGGAGATGATTCGAGATATGGATGGTTGGCGTTTGTCTAAAATTCATCAGTAACTCCATTCCTAAACTGTGGTGGATGGGTAACTGAAAATATGTGAGGAACACAGTAGCAAGGGTGCTAAAGGTTCCATGTGAAGTAGAAGGCTACTCCACATACCATATCATGGATGGTTCAATTAAGGTGTGTTGAAATAGTCTTAATCGAATAGTATCATCAATAATATTGTTCGATGAACACCATAGGTGGAAATTCATTACATGGTTTCTAGGTTCTTCCGCTTGCTTCCCTTCAAACTTTGGATTGTTCGAAGGAAGCTTCGTGGGCATGGGGGGCCAAGTGGGATTGTGTGCAATGGGGTCATTTTTTAACTTTAATAGATCAGGTAAGTTTAAAGATGCTAAGAAAGGTAACTGATTGTTGAGCGCCATTGTAGACAGTGAAAACATAGGGTTCTGGTTGTGTATGGGTTTTTTCTGTGACATACTCAGCTGTGTGTTCTATTGGCTCCCCGAATGGGTAGCACTCCTTTTCCCTCTAGGGGTTGTGGGAGGAGTGGTATGTGGTGACCCTGAGGGGGTTTCCACTGGTGTGGCATTGGGTGACCCTTGGGGGTTTCCAACTAATGAAACCCCGATAAAGGATGAACTGATAAGGGTGGATGTGTTCTGTCTTTGATGCCTGAATGAAGAAAGACCTGGAAATCCTCCCTCTAATGGGGGGAGGTCCAAAAAACATCTAGATCGACGAGGTCCCATTAGGTCCGTTATGGTGTTGACTAGGTTTGATTTTGGAAATAATTTTAATTTTTATGAGAGGAGAGAGATTATATATCAAAGAAAAAGTGATCGCATACATAAAACAAAGCGAAAATAAAAGGTTAATTTCCCTTTAGATTAATCCTATGTGATCAGTCAATCAAAAAATGGTTTTTTTTGTTTTGCGTGTGATACTCAAAAATCCTAGAAGACCTAATTGTCCTCAGACTCTCAATTTTAACTGAGCCTTGCGAAGATATCTTCTAGTGGGTACAGGGGCAAACGTCCCGAAAGAAATAGAGACACTTTCCAGTAGCCAAAGAATCGACCAAGGTAATGAAAATAGGATCTAGTGCTGCCTGCACCATCACCTATAGGGAAGGATGCCCTAGATTTTTCCACTAAGTACCATTGTCCCATGTGAGCATTCGAGTATTGAGCTTCTTGGTATTCAGCTACCAGTACCGAGCACTAAATGGGTCAGGTAGCCCCAAATAGTACCACACGCACTAGGCCTAAGCTTAAACCCCTTTGAATTGGGTCTCTGTGGCACTCAGGTATTATTTTACGTGGGTGGATTGATGGATTTAAAGCTCCCTATAAAGTCAACTTCTATGTTTCAATAATGTAAACTAACCATGTTGGATTATTGGATGCCTACCTCCAATGGCCCTAACCTGAACTATTAATTATCTTGTGGCCCCTTTGGGGATATTTAATGAGTTAAATTATGGTTAGTTTTAAGGTGGCTTACTTCTCTTATGGTGTGGAAATGTGTGTGAGAAAGTGTACAATCACAATGTTTGTAGGATGTGGATATGTGATGATCCTTTACACTCCCTCCTATTTAAACTATGTTTTGATTGTTCCTTTCAAAAAGTAAATGATGCATGGATAATGGGCCGATTACAATTTTTCCTATTAGACTAAGTGTTGGACTAAAGGGAGATGGAAACTATCAAAAGAGAGTGTTCATATACATGCCCAGGGTCACCAAAAGGTGCAAGGGAAATAGAGATTACTTTCCTTCTTAGATAATTTGATCCTACTCTCAATTCTTAATGCAAACTTTTAAACTAAAATTAATGCAACAACTAGGAAAAAACAAATGGAAACTATCCAAGCATGCTTGGATATGGGCCACTTACTCCTTGCTAATTACCTATTTTTTTGGTGTCTATTATCACTAAATAAGCTCATTCAGATAGCATGGGTGGATTTTAGCACTTACTTGTCTCCTAATTAAACTATGTCAATTTGTGACAATAAACTAAAAATTAAAAATATGCAAATAGCTAAACTAAAGTGTAGCTAACAACATGTCCAACCAATCAAGGGACACCAAAACACAGTGTTGGTAGATTTATTCTTGGTTGCAAGCCACTTTAAACTTGCAAAAACTGAAGAAAACTAATGAAAAAATGGTTTGCCGATTTCCGCAGAATTTTTCTACATAGGCGTGTGACTCTGCGCGCTTGTCTTAGTTGAATGCACGTGGACCGATGCATTTGTTTGTGTTGAACACACACGGTTTTCCTGCACACAAAAATTTCAAACCTCCTAAACTAAATCTCTTCATAGAGGATGAATGAGAGAAGATGAGGAGGAGGAGAGATGGTCCTGTAGCAATCCTGAGCAGAAAAGAGGCTTTGCAAAAACACAACCACTTAGCTTAAGAGGAAAAATAAGTGGAGTGGCCAATCCTGTGTTGGTATGTTTATTACACAAGTGTACTAAACCACTGGTGCTTGATAGGAGTGATTTCTAACCTACAAGAAATGGTAACAGGGAAAAAAGAGTTTTTAGATGGTTAGTGGAAACATACTAACATGTAGGAAAAATAGTTTATGGAAAATAGCATGCTACAAACAAGAAGAGGAAACAAAACAACAATAAAACATAAACACAATCTCAATCAATTCAAATGATCTAATAATCCAAACGAAGAACTAATCCCCTCTTATTAGCTGCTATTAGTAAATAAGCGGTAGAATGTTACACACTTGCAATGAGTCCTTAGATCTATGGAGCTTTAATACCCAAAGCAAGGAGGGTTTTCCCCTTGAGCTACTCTACAGGCCTCTCTCTTCTCCTTGAACGAGTGATTGGATGCCAGACACTTGGTGAACTCCTTAGGGATTGAGGTGTTCCCATGGCCAGCATCTAAACCCACTCAGTCTCTTGCTGCTTAGGACAACACACTGTTGGTTTTCTCATGGGAAATTTGGCCAGCATAACAATTTGTTCTCATTTTGTTCTTCTCATGGTGGCATTTTATAGGCAAAGTTTAAATCCTTCTTCCCTCTCTTGGTACAATTGTGGATAGTGACCCAAGAGTGGGGGCTGATTCCATTGTGTGCTCACTTGAGGTCTCAAGGTGGCTCTAGGCGGTTGTCCTTGGGCAGCCTCAAGTGGAGAATATTTTCCTGAAGTGTGTCAAGTGGTCCCAAATGGTGACCTTCCGCCATGCTCAAGACCGCGTGGCTTATTAAGGAAAATTCGTGGAAACTAGCACGACTATCAAAGAAAAATGCGCATGGAGCACACTTTTCCTATGTCTTCTATGCACAATTGGATCATTTTTCCTCTTGACCTTAGAGATTTTTAAATTTTCTAGATTCTCTAATGTTTCTTAGCCCTGTAAATCCTTCTGCTTGACATTTCATGATGTCTTCTTCTTGTCTAATTTTCCAATGATAACACATGTGGCTTCAAAGGGCGCCACATGGTAGAGAAAGGCCATGCATACCACATGGAAAAGAGGGGTCAAGCGTTCATAAAAAGGGGCTTTTTTTTCCCATAAATGTATTCATTCATGCATTCATTTTGTTAATCAGGGATTCGTGTAGAGGCCTGGAGACATATAGTGGATTTTAATTATGAACCAATCAATGAATTCATTGTTTATTTTTTGAACGCATTAAGGATTTTATTCGATGATTATTGTGCTTGGACTCTCTAACCAACTAGAGTTATGGTTATATTGGTTTCTAGCAATCGGTGAATGAACCTTGTACTTGGGTTTTGGAACTAGTTGGGAGCTAATTGGTTCTAGTGACTAGTTGGTGATCCTTATGTTTGTACTATCTGAGAGTCGAGTTTTTTATGGCTTAGAAGGGTGCCTGAAATCCCTAGAAGCAACATGAGATCTTAGAAGCCTTGTGATGATAATTTCCTACCTGGTTGTAAGGTTCCCTAGAAGGTGGGAACCATAGAGAGACTGGCAGGGCCCAGAGAAGTTTGTGCCACTTGGACACATGTTCAAGGATGGAGAGCCTAGTGGTTGGAGACATGACCATTGGGTTGGTGCCTTGGCCATGGATATGTTGATATTTAGAGTTCCCACCATTGAATGTGAAGTCACATCCCCATCTTTGGGGTGACCTGTGGTTAAGAGCTATGAACCACAAGGTATATGGCTAGGTGGAACATGGAGAGCCCACAACCAATTTATTTTTTTTGTTCAGATAAGTGTTCAAGATCAATATTGCATTATTTTATATATTTATGTTGTTTATTTCTATGGTGGTTACGTATTTATGTTTGAACCCCTAGCTTCAAGGTTTTGTGTTCTAATTTTCATAATTCTTTTTGTATTCCACCGTGTGTGTTGATTTGGTATGCCTATATTCATAAATTACTATTTAATATGAGGTTAAATGGATTTTTGTGTTACTTGGTGTGTATAATGGTGCTTAATTATCTGACAAATACTTTTTCTCACGAACCTTTCTCTAGGTTTTGTGTGTAGTAAATATCGTTGTTGCGCAGGGCTTGAATTATCATTTGTAAAACAATAATTACCATGTAAATTTAAAATTATTCGTCATTGCATTGATTATTCATTAATTACACATGTTTTCATGATATGCAAAGCTAAGGTTAATACCCTGGGTGACAAAATTACAACAGACTTTGAAAAAAGTGACATGGGCTCTAGAAATAAGCCATGGCATAATATCTAGAGCCATAAATTATGTGCTTTTGTGAGAATAGTGGTGAGTTATTCAATGAAATTTTGGTTCGGGATATAGATATTTGTGAGGCGAGAGATGTTAGCATGATGTCCAGGCACAAAGACGTTAGTGTAACATCAAAATGACATCATCTTGAACCCTTAGGTCTTTATATTTTGAGGAAATTTGTGGTGTGCACAAAAGTGAAGGGGTTAAGAGTGACAACGCTAGGTAATGGAAAAATTCTTGGCAAGAGATGGAATTTTTTACCATCTCGTGACCTCAATGAACCCATGTACCATTGAGGAGAGGGAAAGGTTAAGAGGACTGACCAACAAGAATCCCACCCATCGATTGGTGTGGAAAATTTTGTCTCACTTAGGCCTATCTGTAATGTATAATGCGTGACGGGCCAGGAAATTACGTTGAGGGGAAACATTGCATATAATATAAAAAGGGTGCAAAATAAGGAGAAAAATCGCTTATAATATAAAAAGGGGGAAAAAAAAACTAAGTGGTTGCAGGTTCGATGGGCCCAAGAATGGATGATGTGGCATATGTGATGGTGGCATGATATTTGTAAATGCATGATGATGTGGCGGGACCTAGGATGACATGGCCTACCACACGATATTCCTATGTTGACATAGAGAGGTTTAAAAAGGGGGTAGTTCAAATGGCCATAAATTTAAATGTGTAGCTCAAATCACAATAAAATTTATATCACCAGAAATCTCTCGACGATCTAGTCGCAGTGGTAGTATTAGTTTTTAGCTTTGATAAATTTGAGGATAGAGGAATTTCGTAGCCCAATTTCCTTAATGAAACCTTGGAAGTCAGGTTAAATGAAAGTAACTCTTTCCACAAAGTTGGTTTAGCTTAAGTGGTGGAAGGGAGTGTTGCACTATTTAATTATAATTATTAACAAAATTGTGATAATATCATGTCAATCCTAAGAATCCTCTAAGTTTCTTCAACGTATGGGATATTTCCCATCCCCTCATAGCTTTGATTTTGTTAGGATCCACCTTGACAACTTCATCTGATACAATATAACCCAAATGCTCCACTTCTTGAACCCCAAAGGAACACTTACAAGGCTTCAATTATAGTTGTTGCTCTTCCAACTGTACATCTACATGTTGTACATTTTATTCCCAAGATTTGTTGTAGATTAGTATCTCATAAAAGAAAACTGACAAAATTTCCAAGGGTTTGAAAATCATGTTCATCAACACTAAATGGCATAACCAAAACTCGTTATGACCTTCATGTGTTCTAAAATATTATTTGGGAATGTTTTCTTGCCTCATTTTGATTTGATGATATCCAAAACAAAGACCAAACTTATTAAAGAAAATTTTTCCATGTAATTCATCTAATAATTCATCAATGATAAGAATACAAAACTTATCTTTAATTATCATTTTGTTGAGTTGTATGTAATTTGGAAACATATGTAATGAACCATCATTTTTTATAACCATCACCATTGGTGAAGAGTGTTGTAGCTCCTAGAGACAACCTTGAGTTGCCAAAGACCAGTGCCTAGGACATCTTAACCAGTAAAGAGTATAATGTATATTTCAGACTTATTATCAGCTTAGGACTCTTTACTCCTTCAACTTGTGCAAAGCGTTATCATATGAATGGGACCAAACTACTTTTAGATTCAGCAAGATATAAAGATACTGCAGAGGCAAGTGGGGAATATTCAATACATGTATACTTCAGACAACTTAGAGACATCTTTCATCAAGGAGGGCCAGTTCCTCAATGGTATATAGGTATTTTTACTGAAAGGTGTTTGCTGCACAGAAAGTGAGAGGAGAATACTAATTACCGATGGGATGATACTCGGAAAACATATTTCAACATCATATGGGATTAAAAGCTAAGAATCCATACATGTTAATTAGTTCTGGAAGAACAACATCCCATGATATTTAATACAGAGGAAATATGAATGAAGTGTTAGGCGGAACGACATATTATGCATGGGCCATATTTAAAGCGACATAGACCAGTCACGTATGAGTACCAAACAACGATAAATTCATACCCAAACTGGCGAGTCACTCGCATTCCAAAGCATAATATAGAGAAATTGGAGACAGTGAAGTAAACAATGAGACAATATTACGAAGAAAGAATCACACAGACCATATAACATCAAGACTAGAATCCTCACGTATGAGTAGAACTTCTCTTCGCTGAGACCCCATAGGCTCTGTGTATTTGTATTGATAATTCCACAACGAGCATACAAAATTCTTTACACTGCAAGTTTCTTCAGAAAATTTGGAACCTGCTTTTCTCTTCTGATCTTGCTTATATAGACTTCTTCCTATCTCGGGGAGAAGATATTTTTTGAAAAAATATCTTCTTCGCATGACCAAAACTGTTAAAGTTTATTATCAAAACAAAAAAACTTATGATGAGGAATAAGGCCTCTCATCATGGATATTCTGGCACTTAGCCATTTTTTAAAACAGAAAATTAAACAATAGTCTGGTAAAAGTAACATGCTGGAGTGGAGCAAGCAGCCCACTCGAAACTTAAAAGTAACTAATTCAGTAAAAAGTAAATGGGTCGCTGAGGCCGAATCATGATTTGACAAGATTTCATAGGTGTGGAAGGGTCGAGGCCCTTGCTGATGCTGGTGGTGGGATGTTTGCTGATGAGCTGGCGATCTGGGTGGCGAACTGAGCACATCTTTGCCGGCTGTCAGCTGAAATAATTGCACTGAGTAAAGATCTCCTTAGGGACATGGCGTAGAAGCAAAATTACGTAACACTATGTCCTTTCCTGAAAGGGAATTCTGCCGAAATAAAGCCTTGAGGGCATAGCTCTCTTGTGCATTGTACTCTCTGTTTTCTAATTTTGAATTAGAATTTAGGATCTTTCATGCCAGACACTGAATTCATTGGTCTTTGACTGATACTCTTTGCTTCATCATTAATGTTTTCATTTGCAAAAATCTTCTCCTTGAATGATTCTGAAGGGTTTGGTGGATTTTGAACCCTATTTCTTCCATGGATGTCATGTCGTGATAGCTCCCGAGACTTTTCTTCATAATTTCAGCTTCTGTAGAGTAGCCCTTCGATGTGCTCTGCTACTGCAGTCCAGGCTGTATATTATGACAAATTTCCATCGCTAAAACCCTGCAAAATCCGCAAACTTGTTAAGAAAACCGTGCACGGGGAGGTGGAAGTGGTGGGGGATAATGAGGAATGACAGCACTACATTGTGGACCGGTGGAAAAAGTAAGGCGGTGGTAGAAAATACAGCGTAACAGTGTGGGATGGCCATGAAGAAAGCTAGCAGAATGCTAGATAAGTGTGAAAATACGAAAGAAACGTAGGAATAAACCAAATATGGGTCCGGGGCGGTGAAGAGCACGCGGAGAACAAATTGAGGACAGCTGGCACGATACTAAGACAATGGGAAAGGGATGACGTGGAATGCTGACGGCGGGACCGGGGTACGCATCGCAATCACAAATCGGGAGATGGAGTGGGGCGGAGTGATAAACAGGGGATTTGCGATGCGACGAGCAATCCTTTGTAAACGCAATATATAAAAAAATTCCTGTTTGCAAAGGGAAAATCCTTTAAATGTATGAGCTAGCGCGAGAAATAAGAGGTGGGGCCCAGAGTTCTATCGCAATCGCAATATCGCAGATTGGGAAGGTCAGCGAGGTGTCACATAAAATATTGCGACTGCGATTTGGCGGGGAGTGCGGTGACCATTGGATCTGGCGGAGGGATGGACGGCTGTGATCAGAAGGTTTGCGCGACCGGTGGATCGCATCGCAAATATCTGCGATGGGTGATCTGAGAATTCCATAGAACATGTGATTTGCGATGGATGCGATTTGCGATGGATCGCAAATCGCAAAGGCGGAGAGTGCAATGGCGAAAAGTGGCATGAATGCGATTTGCGATGGAAAGTGGCACCAAACAGAAACCTTGAAACTTTTAAATTACTATTCTCCTTTTGCTTTATACTTCAGCATTTTCGTATTAACTCCGCCTTTGGCTTTTATGTATGTGACTTCCTTTACCTTGTTTCGCTTCGACCATTTCTTCAAATATTTCACTCTTTGATATAATGTTCCACCCATAGTCTATCAACATTTAATCAATCAGTGACTTATGAGTTAGTGTTGATCAGCATTGGCTCCACCTGGGGACGACACATTTATCCTTGAATGTGTCGAGAACCACGCAGACCACCTGTTTGTCTTCTGAGAACGCCACTTCTCATCCACTTCACTTTTACCTCTTCTCTCCATGATTCATCAACAAAAACGCATTATTCAATTCAAAAAAACGAAAGCAGCTACCTAATATACAATATGATACAATCAGGCCCTGTCGGCCCGACTCAGAACTAAAAGTAGGGTTTTAAGAATTGACCATTTACAGGGGCGTCGAGCAGATCTCCCTATAAATTCTCCAGCTTGAAGGTGTTATTGCCCCCCTGCTCAGCAATATTGAAGGGACCGAACCAAAGAGGGTCAAATTTACCGTGCTTCCCTTTATCGACCCTTCGCACATCCCATATGAGTAATAGATATCCTGTCTGTAACTTTATGTCTTTGGCATGTTGATCGAATAGCTCTTTCATTTTTGCCTGGTATGCCTCTAACCTCTGATTTACCTGACTACGCGTTTCTTCGAGCTCTACTAGCCGGTTAATCCTTCTAGTAACGTCATCAGGTTCCTCCTAACTCTCCTGCATGAACCGAGCCACAGATAATGCTAGTTGTATAGGAAACAGAACTGCTCGTCCATACACCAATTCGTATGGTGACTTCCAAGTTGCCCTCTTGCTAGTAATTCGGTTAGCCTATAGAGCGAACTTCAGTTGAGAATCCCAATTCTTCTGGTTCTCGTTGATTGTCTTCTTCAGTGCTCGGACCAGTGTTTTATTTGAAGACTCTGCAAGGCCATTTCCTTGGGGGTAGTAAGTCGTGGAGTGACCCAGCGCAATGTTATACTGCTGGCAAAATTTGACAAATTTTGAGGATTTAAAAGCTTTTGCGTTGTCAGTTACTATCTTAGCAGGACAACCAAATCTGGATATAATGTGTTCCTCCATGAATTTTACTACCACAGTGTCAGTCACATTCCTGGTAGGCACAACTTCCACCCATTTTGTAAATTAATCGGTGGCTGTCAATATCCATTTGTGCTGTCCACTTGAGGGGAGATGTATTTCTCCTATGAAGTCGATTCCCCACTACTGGAATGGCTCATCCACGTGGACAGGGATCATCGGGAGCGGTGCCAGTTTCTGTCTCTCGGAAAACCTCTGACACTTCTCACAGGCTCTAACTCGGGCGAATACGTCTCTGAATAGTTTAGGCCAAAAGAAGCCGGCCTTCAGAATCTTGTGAGTAGTAGCCCTCCAACTGTAATGGCCCCCATAGATTCCCTCATGGAATTCAGCCATTATGCTCTCCACCTCCTCTTCCGTAAGACATAAAAGTAAAATACCAGAGGGATCTCGCCAATACAAATGACCGTTTGCAATCATATACTTCTGTGACTTTAACCTCAGTGATCTGTATTTAGTCTTCTCACAATTGGGCGAGCAACTGAGGGTCAGGAGGTACTCTACCAACTCTTTGTACCATGGGCTGATAAGATACTTCATATGTATCTTCCGGGAGGCTATTTCTATTTTCTGTGTTTCCTCCCCTGCTCCAGTATCTTCATTTGCTACCATAGATAAGTTGATACCCAAGGCCTGATAGTTTGATTTAGACAGGATCTTGGCTAAACCTTTCCCCTTGATTAATTTAGTAGGACGGATATCTAACTCGTATTCCTGTATTTTCGCTATCTACTTTCCTCTTTTTCCTTCACTGTCCCCTTGGATCAGAATGTCTTTAACGGCTACTGTGGGAACAAATGCAGTGATGTGGGACTGCAAAACGTACATTCGAAAAGCTTTGAGGGACTTTACCAGGGCATACGCTTGCTTCTCCAATATGTTATATTTCAATTCAGCATCCCGAAGCACCTGACTGAAAAAGGAAATAGGTTGTTCATACCCCTCTTGGTTTCTCTGCAACAAAACTCCAGCTACTGTATGGGGGGATGCAAAGGAGAAAATCATAAATGGTTTGGCATAATCTAGCCCTGCTAACACAGGAGCTTCAATAAATGTGTTTTTAATTATGGAAAAAGCTTCCCTTGACTCTCGTGACCATTTCACTTCGTTATCCTTTTTTAACATATCGGTTATGTGCCTAACTATCTCAGCGTAGTTAGGGATGAATCTCCTCAGGAAGTTTATACACCCCAGGAACACCTGAAATTCCTTCTTGTTTCTGGGCAGGGCAATGCTATTTATTGCTTTCACCCTTTTGGGGTCTATCTTTACTCCCTCTTTAGTGACAATGTGTCCCAGGAGTTTACCCTCTTCTAGTGCAAACAACTTCTTATGTGGGTTAAGGGAGAGGCCATACCTTCTAAACTTCTCAAAGGTCTTGCGCAGGTGTTCTATGTGCTCTGGATCATCCTTTGAAAACACAGTAATGTCATCTAGGTATACCACCACAAACTGGTCCTGTTCACCAATAAAAGCAATATCCATGGCCCTCTAGAAAGTAGCTCCTGCGTTAATCATCCCAAAAGGCATTCTGGCGTACATAAACGTTCCCCATGGGGTGGTGAAGGCTGTATTATTTTGATATTCTAACAACACCGCTACCTAATTATACCCAGAGAACCCATCCATCATTGACATCTGGGCAGCCCCTACCACTTTCTGCAAAATGTGATCCATCTTGGGCAGTGGGTAATTATTCTTCAATGAAGTTCTGTTCAAGTTCCTAAAATCAACACATAGTCTTATTTCTCCATTCTTCTTCCGCACAGGGACTAAATTAGCTACCCACTCAGAGTACCTCAATGGTACAATGATTTTTGCCTTCAACAGTTTCTTAATTTCTTTCTCAATGGAAGGCAGCAATAACGGATTTACCTGTCTAAGCTTTTGCTTATGTGGCTTAGCATCTCCCTTCAATGGAATCTTATGCTGCATAATGATGACATCGAAGGTTTTTAGGTCTTGGTATGACTAGGCAAACACATCCTTATAGGTCTGGAATAACTTCTGATACAGCTGTTTATATTCCTCCGGGACCTTCTTAGACAACTTCACGATTTTAGGGTCAGCTTCAGTGCCCATATTCAGGTCCTCAACCTGATTTTCTTCTGCAACTTTGTTTGGATATAATGGAACATCATTCTTGTTGAACAGCCTTTCCAAAGGCACTAGCCCTCAGGGAATAACATTCCCTTTCAACTTCAGAACCTCGTGACCTACTACCCTTTCTTCCCATTTGTTTCCTGATTTTTCTTCAGTCCCTTCTTCTTCACATATGTCAATCTCCATGTTGGAGAACTCCCCAACTATCTCCAAGAATCTCTTGGCTTGCTCATCATCTTCAAATACCTGCCAGTGCTTAATGTTGTCTGGGATTGATGGCCTATAACGCACCTCAATCTCATATCTCAATAGGGGGTTCTGAGGTGGCCGAAAGGTACTAGCAGCCACTGCTAGAGAATCTGCCATTCTGTTTTGCTCCCGAGGCATGAACTGGATATTAAATGCTAAGAAAAAATTTTCCACCAGATCCCAGACTTCATTCCTATAGGCTCTCAGCTTAGGATGTTTAGCTTGACATTGATTCTTCACTTGCCTGACTACTAGTTCTGAATCTCCCAGAACCTTTAGACTTTGTATATTCATGCTCCTGGCTGTCTGCAACCCAAGTAAGAGTGCTTCATATTCGGCCACGTTATTTGTGGCCTCATACTCCAGCTTGAAAGATAGAGGCACCCATATTCCTGTCGGCAAAATTAATAACACTCCAGCTCCATTTCCTTCTCTAGAGTTGGCTCCATCGAAGTGAAGAGTCCAGATTTCTGACTCAGGACTTTCTTTGAACTATTTTGTCTTGATCTGGTAAAATGATGGTTCATTTGCGTACTCTTGCTCTTCCTCAAGCATTAAGCATGAGAAATCCCCCTCTCTGCTATAAACCGGAGAATTTACTGAATCATCCACTTTAGTGACTATCTTAACAAATCTAGTCTCTCTGTACAGCCTCCTCTCTTGGCCACCAAATATAGGGATAGTGGCATAGGTCAGATCCAGCTTAATCGATCCCCCAATTTTGGTTCCCCAAGATCTTGATAGTAACATGCCGAAGCAAGCTGGGATGTCAGCCACCACTATATCCATTACTACACTTTTAGCCAGGATCTGAGCCAAGTTAACCACCAAGTCTTTTATCATGCCCAGGCACTTAACTCTTTTGGAGTCAAATGAGTAAAGGTCTTTGTAAGGATGGGTGATTTGTAGTCCTAATTTCTCCATGACTGAAAGGGGTAAAAGATTATGAGAGGCTCCTGAATCTAACATGCAGTTATGCAGGAGCAGGTCATGTATTACTAAAGACACATAAAAAGGTGGGGTGGTGGCATCCAATTCCTCTACATGCGGGCCAAAAACAACCATAGGCCTTTCTTCTTGCAGGTTGAGACTATCTGGAATGTGTGTTACTTCTAGGGAAAGCATGAAGGATGAGACTTGGGACTGATATGCTGGCTATTTCAATAAATCAGTCAAAGGAACTGGGATTTTCACTTTTTCAAGTTCTTTTTGTAAACTAAAGACAGATGAAGACTTGTATATTGACACTTCTTTTTCTTTTGAATCTTTGCTTTGGAGAGGAGGCTTAACTTCTTTTACGATGGGCTCGACCTTAGGAGGTGCAGTTACTTGTGAAGATGAAGGCATTAGAGCATCAGATTGTAGAGATTGGTTAAGAGGCCTCTTACCTTTTTCTGGGGGTTTTTGAGTATTGACCTCCTTCTGTGCAAGTGCCTCTTCTTGAGGTGTGTCCTCCTCTTGATCCTGAGTGAGGGTTCTCTTTCTGAAGGACCTGAGGTCATATCTTCTGTTGAACTGAGCTTGCATGAAATCAACGAACTGCTTGCAGTAGTCATCAATCTCAGGCTCTTCAGTATCTTCATTGGCCTTCACTTCTGAGTGAGCTTGTACTTCTTCTTCGTCACTTTCATGTACAGGACATTCTATGTCATTATTGTTTGAGAAGACAAGGCATGCCTCCTCTTTTTCGTAGGCAGAATATCCAGGGATACTCTCTACTTTCCCCTCCAAGTATAGAGGGTGCGGTACCTGATCATGCTGCTCCTTCTGTCCCCTCTGCAGTATCTGCAAGGGTGGTTTTTTGTATTGAGGATTGAATCCTCTATTTGGAGCATTTTGGAAATTCTTTGGAGGTGGATTCTTGGCCTCCATTTCAAGCTTGATCAGCTTACTTGAGAGATTCTTGATCATCTTGTTCATTTCTTCAATCTTGTCATTAGCCAAATCTCTGTCTTGGCTTGAGGTGGATACTTCCTCTTTTCCCCTTCTTCTAACATCCTGTTCATGTTTCCCTTTGGATTTTCCAGTCGAGGTAAAATTTGCTTCTATCTCCAATGCGTCGGTCTGTGCATTGTCTAGAGTGGTTGGCTTCCTTTCTCTCAAGGAGAAATCGAATTCAGAATCAAACGCTGCCACAAAAACGACCTTGGCAGCGGTCTGGTGAGGCTTCATGTCGACGGGGAGACTCATGTACAATTTGTTAAATCTTCTAATAAACTCTGACACCCCTTCATTATGTTTCTTTTTCAGAGTGTTGAATTCAGTAAGAATATTACCATGATCTTTCTTTTCTCCCCATTTTTTAATAAAGGTATCCTCCATTCCTTCCCATGTATTGATAGAACGAGCTCCAAGTGTCTTGAACCACTTTCTGGCTTCACCATCTAAGGATTGCACAAAAAGCCTTAGGACTACGTCCAGGTGTTCCACATTAAAATTCTCTGCAAAAGAGAAAAAGACTTCGATATGTTTCTGGGCTTCAATTTCATTCTCACCACTGAATCTGGGCAGAATCTTTAAATAATCTTGCGGCATGTCATTTAATACTGCAGGTAGTTCCAAAGGAGCATATATGTTTTGCAGGAAGCCAGGGACATTCGCCATTGGAGGAGGATGTGGAGGTAACAAGAGAGCATGGTGAATAAGTGGAGGGTTAGGTGGAAGTGTGGTGTGAATGATGATAGGAATATAATGAACAGTAGCTTGGGATGATGGAGACGAGGGTGGAGTGGTAACAGCAGATACTTTCGTGACTTCTTTAGCTTCCTCGACCTCTGGAGTAGGATGAAATGTGTAACGGGTTGTATCTACTGACTCAGCCTCGTCCTTGACTCGGACATTTCCCGCGGGTAGATAGTCTGAGTAATAACCAGTTTCACCCAGAGCGGAGTTAGAATCTTGCCACTGGGCAACCTGAGAAGAGGAAGAAGGAAGGTCTTCCAGAGAGAGTGGTGGAATCTCTGTATGAACAAATGTTCTCCCTCTCCAGCTTCTTCTATGTAAAATTCTTTCGGGGTCAGACTCAGAGGGTGTTTTTGGCTGAGAAGTATCTGACCTAAGGTGTGGCTTCCGAGGAGCCATGGCTGCAAAGATATTTAGCGAGGGAAATGAATTTGGAGTCGCCAAGGTGAGGGATATACAACTCTCAACTCTCCATGCTCACCTAACTGAAGAGTGAAAAGGGGTTTTGTCGAGGCTCAGGGATTTCAATCTTTCATCAACTTCCTCCCTGGCAACGGCGCCAAAAAGATGTTGTATCTCCTAGAGACAGCCTTGAGTTGCCAAAGACCAGTGCCTAGGACATCTTAACCAGTAAAGAGTATAATGTATATTTTAGACTCATTATCAGCTTAGGACTCTTTACTCATTCAACTTGTGCAAAATGTTATCATATGAATGGGACTAAACTACTTTGAGATTCAACAAGATATAAAGATACTGCAGAGGCAAGAAGAGAATCTTCAATACATGTATACTTCAGAAAACTTAGAGACAACTTTCATCAAGGAGGGCCAGTTCCTCAATGGTGTATAGGTATTTTTACTGAAAGGTGTTTGCTGTGCAGAAAGTGAGAGGAGAATACTAATTACCGATGGAATGATACTCGGAAAACATATTTCAACATCATATGGGCTTAAAAGCTAAGAATCCATACATGTTAATCAGTTCTGGAAGAACAACATCCCATGATATTTAATACAGAGGAAATACGAATGAAGTGTTAGGCGGAACGACATATTATGCATGGGCCATATTTAAAGCGACATAGACCAGTAAAGTATGAGTACCAAACAGCGATAAATTCATACCCAAACTGGCGAGTCACTCGCATTCCAAAGCATAATATAAAGAAATTGGAGACAGTGAAGTAAACGATGAGACAATATTACGAAGAAAGAATCACATTGACCATATAACATCAAGACTAGAATCCTCACGTATGAGTAGAAATTCTCTTCGTTGAGACCCCACGGGCTCTATGTATTTGTATTGATAATTCCACAACGAGCATACAAAATTATTTACACTGCGAGTTTCTTCAGAAAATTTGGAACCATTTTTTCTCATTCGATCTTCCTTATATAGACCTCTTCCTATCTCAGCGAGAGGATATTTTTTGGAAAAAATATCTTCTTCTGATAACCAAAATCTGTTAAAGGTCCTTATCAGAACAACAAATCTTATGATGAGGAATAAGGCCTCTCATCATGGATAGTCAGGCACTTGGCCGTTTTTAAAATAGAAAATCAAACAGTAGTCTGGTAAAAGTAAAATGTTGGAGTGGAGTAAGCAGCCCACTCGAAACTTAAAAGTAACTAATTCAGTAAAAAGTAAATGGGTCGCTGAGGCCGAATCATGAGTTGACAAGATTTCATAGGTGTGGAAGGGTCGAGGCCGTTGCTGATGCTGGTGGTGGGATGTTCGCTGATGAGCTGGCGATTTGGGTGGCGAACTGAGCGCATATTTGCTGGCTGTCAGCTGAAATAATTGCACTGAGTAAATATCTCCTTAGGGACACGACGTAGAAGTGAAATTACATAACACTCTGTCCTTTCCTGAAAGGGAATTCTACCGAAATAAAGCCTTGAGGGCATATCTCTCTTTTGCATTGTACTCTCTGTTTTCTAATTTTGAATTAGAATTTAGAATATTTCATGCCAGACACTGAATTCATTGTTCTTCGACTGATACTCTTTGCTTCGTCATTAATGTTTTCATCTGCAAAAATCTGCTCCTTGAATGATTCTGAAGGGTTTGGTGGATTTTGAACCCTATTTCTTCCATGGATGTCATGTCGTGACAGCTCCTGGGACTTTTCTTCATAATTGCAGCTTCATTAGAGTAGCCCTTCGATGTGCTCTGCTACTGCAGTCCAGGCTGTATATTATGACAATTTTCCATCGCTAAAACCCTGCAAAATCCGCAAACTTGTTAAGAAAACCGTGCACGGGGAGGTGGAAGTGGTGGGGGATAATGAGGAATGACAGCACTGCATGGTGGATCAGTGGAAAAATTAAGGCGGTGGTAGAAAATACAACGTAAAAGTGTGGGATGGCCATGAAGAAAGCTAGCGGAATGCTAGATAAGCGTGAAAATACGAAAGAAATGAAGGAATGAACCAAATATGGGTCCGGGGTAGTGAAGAGCACGTGGAGAACAACTTGAGGACAGATGGCGCGATACTAAGACAATGGGAAAGGGATGACGTGGAATGCTGACGGCGGGACCGGGGTACGCATTGCAATCACAAATCGGGAGATGGAGTGGGGCGGAGTGATAAACAGGGGATTTGCGATGCGACGAGAAATCCTTTGTAAACGCAATATATAACAAATTTCCTGTTTGCAAAGGGAAAAGCCTTTAAATGTATGAACCGGCGCGAGAAATAAGAGGTGGGGCCCGGAGGTCTATCACAATCGCAATATCGTAGATCAGGAAGGTCAGCGGGGTGTCACATTAAATATTGCGACTGCGATTTGGCGGGGAGTGCGGTGACTGTTGGATCTGGTGGAGGGATGGATGGCTGGAGATCACAGCGGGAGGTCGCAATCGCAAAAAGTGGGGGGGGGGGGGCGACACATTACCAGGTTGCGATATGTGATTGGAACGGGAATGTGATTTGCGATGAATGTGATTTGCGATGGATGAGATTTGCGATGAATGCGATTTGCGATGAATACGATTTGCGATGGATGCGATTTGCGATGATCGCAAATCGCAAAGGCTGAAAGTGACATCAAAAAGAAACCTTGCACCTTTTGTGATATCGTTACCCTTTTGCTTAACCTTTTGACCTTTCTGGTGTGCGGGCTTTGCTCTAAGCGCAATACTTGTCACATCCTCGTCTTCTTTTGACCCATTTTTTAAACGTTTCGACATCAGCCATAGCATTTGATATACTTATGTCCAAAGGTTCATTCGCAAAAAATGACTGGTGTTACTTTATGATCAACAGAAGGTAAATTGAAAATGAATAATATGAGATTTTAATATACACACTATCAATAAGAAAATGGATAATATGAGATTTTAATATACACACTATCAATAGAAGGGTCTCATTAAGGAATTAAAATGGATACTATGGTCTCGACGAAAGCTGATAAGAAAATCATTATGTTATAAGATACCAAGGGATTTAAAAAAAAAAAAAAAATTTGCCAAAATTGTAGTGGTATTATGGGTGTTACATTGTATGTATATATCAAAAATATTAACTTGGAAACATGTATATTCATTCAGCACAAGTGTTGTTGTAGTATGAAGAGAATAATGTCTTTTATGTTTGTTTTACTCTAGTAAAGAGTAGGGAATTGATAATAATATAGAAAGCTATATAAAAAAGATACTAGATAGTAATTTATGCATCCTTTAGGTGACGACAACTTATATTATATTTGCAACAAGGGAAAAAAAATTCTAACAAGAATTTTCATTTAAAAAAAAAAGTTAGGTAAGGAACCTCTTATGGTTGATTAAGGAATGAAAATTTCCAATGGCAATCACCCCTTGATTTAAAACATGGTTACATGAGAAATTCAAAAAGGGAATCAAATTCGTGATTGATTAAATTAGAGAAACCGTAAAAATGGTGCATTAGTATAATCAATTAATGTGAAGTTGTGGACATGAAAGCAAAGATTTAAGTTGTAATGTTAGTCTTCATACCAGATTAATAACATTTCTTTGACCAAAAGATTCAATCTAGGATAGATGACACCAAAAAAGTTTATAAAATTTTCAAAATAACTATTAACATCTTATCATAATAAGCATGAGTGTGAAAATTATGTGGAACATTATAGGAAAATAATGATCACTTTAGATAAGAAGTAATTTGTAATAAAGTGAATTAAGATAGAAAAAAGAGAAGAGATGAAAATTTATATGAATAAGTATGAGGATCATGAATGAAAGTTAATACTTAGTTAAATTAAAAAAAAAAAAGTGTTAAGCTCAAATGAAGAAAAATGGTACAAATGAAATGAAATAAAACAAGCTATTTGAATATAAATTAATGTATTGATAATATTTGATGCCACAATAAATCCACAATGTGTGGAATTGACTTGACAACAACAATAAATGGTTAGAAAGGGGAAAAGAAGAAAGTCAGAACAAGGAATGGTAGACATAAGTTATCTAGTGAATTATGCACTTCACCCTTCACCCTTATCACTTCATAGCCTAACTTGGAGGTGGTTTTTATGTTTGAAAAAAATGGCTTAGTGGAAAATAACTCCAATTCAAACAATTACTATAGATAATCTTGAATAAGATAAGTGTTCTTACTATTTACTTAGTTATATTCAACCATGCTATGTTATTTCGTTACGTTATTTCTAACTAATGTGTGTATAATGGCTACTTAATTTCCGTTCCTATGGACATTACTATTTGTTGAAGATAATCCTATATACATTACATAAGGAATCATTGAAAAAGGAAACTAAGTGTGTTACATGCATATTTCAATACTGGGTTGTCCATGTGATTTGGTTGTGAAAAAGGTATTCATGAAACTATTAAGACTCATAAATAAAGTTGAGAAAAAGGTTCCATATTGCACCAAAGTGGTTTTATTTGTTGAATTAACAATAATTTTTTAGAGAAAAGTGTTTGCACAAGTATTAATGGCAAGTGGAAGAAGTTTCTACCAAATTCTAATTCATTTATTAGATGTTAGAAATAGTAATATCCACATCATTTAGACAACAAAACTAAATAAGGCCACAATGTGTCCATGTCCATTGTATGTACATATATTTTATTGGAATCCTTAATAAATCATGTTTAAGGGTAACATGCACATGATTGAAATTTCATTAAGTCATGCACCACATTTTAACCAAAAGGTTACCAATAAAATGTTAAAGTACCTAGAGAAGACAATTCTAAGTAAAAATTTAAAAAATAAAATAAAAATAAAAAATAAAAAATAAAAAAATGAAATTTTCGATCAAGTTGGATGGAGTAGGAAGTTATGACAATCCATCTAGAGTATTGATAGTTACTATTATGAAAATATTCGAACAATGCCATTTATTACAAGCATCAATGCACATGATTGATGGTTAATACAAATTATTTATGGAAGGAATGAAATTGGGAACTCTATAAAACCAAAAAATTAAAATATTAAGAAAGATAATTCACAAATGGTTACAATCATGTAAGTTGATTAATATTATATTCATAGTTGTTCACATCCTACTATCTAATTACAATTTCCTTCACAAACATTACAAGGGTATGATTTAAAAATATTAGAAATTTATTTACATAATATTTAATTATGATTCATTAAGTCTTTAAATATGCTCTGTATAATATTACAAGTCCATGGATATGATTTATCACGCTTCATAGTTCCATTGTGCTTCACTTCTTTGTATCCAGTTGTGTTTTTCCTAGAGTGTTTACTTATTAGAGCTTAAGAAAACACTCAACTTCTTAACCCCGTAGCAGTTTAGAAAGTGATTGTGGTACTCTCATTCAAACTAGCTCAAATTTTCAAGGTTTCTATATCCAAGATTTAACATAATATTTTACATATATAATATTTATCAAACAATTATATTGTGACTTAGTGAATGAAGTCTGCATGCAGAAAATATTCGGGCCCAACACACATAATGTCTTTTAATATGGGAATTGAACAACCTAGTCATAGATAAAAATCCCCATCATAATACCATGGAAAGTACTCATAAGATACAGTAGGACAGGTATAGCCCAGGATTTGTTACTCCGGAAGATGTGGAGACTATAAATCTTAACACCCCCTCCTTTTTTGAGCATCTATGATGCCCATTTTCACTTAGATAACTACCTGTGCTAAGGTTGTATTTGTAGTTCCATGTTATTTTATTTATGAATGCTATGTAATATTGATGCATTCTATTTGGAAAGATGAAAGTATTTATTTCAATCATTATATATATTAAATATTATTGACTAAAATATTTGATGTATGATTTACCTGATGTTTGACATACTTCGTTACGATTTATCTGGTATATGACCAACAAATTTATTGTGTTGGATGTATGACTTAAGGGGATATTATTTATCTATTGAATGACTTATCAACATTTGGATTTATCTAAAGTAATATTTATTTCCAGTATTTTTTTATGAAGTACAAAATCGAGACATGGATGTTGGACTTGGTAACATGACGATTAAGATCACTTATCTATATATTTTTCGGTTGTTATGTATAAGCATGAATGAGAACTGACCTGTAGATTGGATATAACTATGTGATAAACAAGATTTGCTCTTTCGATGGGAAATGTTGACATTTCTGACAAGGAATGGTATTATGTAAGTTATTCAATTACATTGTATATATACTTCATATGCACTATTATGACATGGCTAAAGTGTAGATGAGAAGTGACAAGACTACCTAACTGGAATATTCGATGACAAGTATCTGACTAGAATTTTAGTGTCGTCAAAATGAGGGTGCTAACCCTATTTTTGAGGAGGGGTGGAGGCATTTCCCACCTTATAACCTCCAAGAATGGAATCGTGAGAGGGCAGTGATGAACAGGCTCCCCTAGATGTGCGATGATGATTTCTAGTTGCATGTTGGGGAATTTTAGTCGATATAGTCGACACTTCCACCATATTGGTTTTATTAGTGGTTATATCGATGTAGCCGATTCCATAGTATATTCCAGCAGAGGATAGATAGGATGGGACCAGGAGTAGGTTCAGAAGGATGGGAGGTTATAAGCTATTCGGAGAGTCTTGATGGGAGGTGGTATCATTTCCTGACTTAATTTGACTACTATATATCTCTCTATTTTGT